>NW_020868925.1:39887-42387 GCF_003789085.1 Penaeus vannamei
GGAGAGATGGAGAGACTTGAGACAGACAGAAGCCAGAGAATGGGGATAACAGAGATCGAGACACAAACAAGAGAATGAGAAAGAAAAAAAAAAAATACAGAGAACCAGAAAGGAGAAAGACGGCGAAAGAAGATCAAGGAGAAAGAACCCGCGCCAGAGAACAGCCATCAAGAGGAGAGACGAAGGCGCCTTGTGAAATCACCAGTACAGGACCCTGAAGGCCGCCCGTCCAACAGATTCTGTCCGCGGCGGATCCCACGGTGGCTGGTCAAGGCAGCCTCGGGTGGAAGACGCTGGTTCATCTCAGCGGAATGACAAGACCCGGATAGACGGTGCTAGTTTCGGTGATTCGAAAAGTTTGGTGTTATTTCTTCCTGTTGGACCAGTGGCACCACTCAATCCACCGTGGCATTTCCAATTCTTTTTTTTTTTTGTTTTTTTTTTCGTTTTTTTTTTTTAGATTTCTTTCTTTTCTCTTTCTCTCTCTCTCATCTCCTCTCCCCTCTCCTCTCCTCTCTCTCTCTCTGCTCCGTCTCTCTCTTCTCTCTCTCTCTCTCTCCTCTCTCTATCTCTCCTCTTCTCTCTCTCTTTCTTTTGTCTCTCGTTCTTTCTTTGCTTTCGTTTGGTCTCTCTCTCTCCTCTCTCTCTCTTCTCTTCTTTCTCCCTCTCTCTCTCTTCTCTTCTCTTCTCTCTCCTTCTCTCTCTCTTCTTTTTTTCTTTCTACGGCTTCTTTCTTTAGCTTCCTTCTAATTCTCTCTCTCAACTCTTCCCTCTCCCTGCCTCCCCTCCCTCTCTCCTTCTGATCTCTCTCGCTCTCATCCGAATACTGCGGTCCCTCTCTCTAAAAGTCCTTCAAATCTCATTGTCCAGTAACATAAAATTTGAACCGTGAACCGACTATGAGCTTAACTACCTCGACTCCATGCTAAATAAACAAAAATCCGCATCCATAATAATCGCGATGATAACGATAGAAAACTGAAAGACGCCAAAAATGATAGAAAATGGCGGCGGCCTGGACAAAAACGGTAGAGAAACGAATAAAGCGATCGGGCAATTGCTATGCTTGATGGCGGACTCTTGCCAAGGCTTCCTACGGAGGAGGGATAAAAAGGGAGGGGAGGCCCCAAATGGGGATTAAACCGTGGGGAGGGAGGGGAAGGAGAAGAGGGAGACGGAGGGGGAGGATGATGGAAGAAAGGAAGAGAGAAAGAAGAATCCCTTCTCCTCCTCTCCTGTGTGTGGAAGAGATCCCTTCCTCCCTCTCCCTCTCTCCCATCACATCCCCGCCCTCCACCCCCCTCTCCTCCCTCTCCTCACATGCACCTTAATCCTCCTGACCTGACCCAGTTCGCGTCCTCTCTCTTCTGCCTACATCTCTCTCTCCTCTTTCTCTTCTTTCTTTCTTCTCTCTTTCTTTCTTCTCTCTTCTCTCGCTCTCTCCTCTCTCTCCCTCCTCCCTCTCTCTCTCTTCCCTCTCTCGTCTCTCTCTCTCTCCTCTTCTCTCTCTCTCTTCTCTTCTCTCTCTCTCTCTCTCTCTTCTCTCTCTTTCTTTTTTTTCTTCTTCTTTCTTTCTTTTCTTTCTCTTCTCTCTCTCTCTCTCTCTCCTCTTTCTCTCTCTCTCTCTGGTTCTCTCCTCCTCTCTCCTCTTCTCTCTCGTCTCTCTCTCTCTTCTCCTCTCTCTCTCTCTCTCTCTCTCTCTCTCCTCTCTTCTCTCTCTCTCTTTCTCTCTCTATCTATCTATCTATTCTCTTCTATCTCTCTCTATCTCTCTCTCTCTCTCTCTTTCTTTCCTTTCTTTCTTTCTTTCTTTCTCTCTCTTCTCTCTTCTCTCTCTTCCCTCTCCCTCTCTCCCTCCTCTCCTCTCTCTCTCTCTCTCTCTCTCTCTCTCTCCTCTCTCTCTCTCTCTCTCTCTCTCTCTCTCTCTCTCTCTCTCTCTCTCTCTCTCTCTCTCTCTCTCTCTCTCTCTCTCTCTCTCTTTCTCTCCATTTTTGCATATGTTTGTTTTCATTCACTTGCCCAGGTTTATGAACCCAACTGTATGTGCGTGCTCATGTGTGATATGAGTTTGTGTGTGTACTTACAAGTAAATTGAATGTGGATGTGTCTTTTGATGTGTTCAGTGTTGCATAGTTCTGCGTATCCACATGAATTTGAGATGTATGTAAAACACACATATATCTGTATATATCTATCTACCTATCTATATGTGTGTGTGTGTGAGTGTGTACTATGTGTGTGTGTGTGTATGTGCGTGTGTATATATGTATGTATATATGTATGTACGTATATATGTATGTATACATGTATGTACGTATGTATTTCCTCGACAATGTACTCATTCACCGGGTGATTCAGTGAAGCGGGGGATGGGGGATACCCGGGGTTGCCAAGATACCCTTCCATCATTTCCTTTCGCAAACTTTATATCAAACATGTGGGAATGACGTGTTGCATTGCTCCCTGTTATTGCACCCTGTAAATCACATATCTGTATAGT
>NW_020868925.1:47387-57387 GCF_003789085.1 Penaeus vannamei
AGATGATCGAAAGAGAGCAGAGAGATAAAGAGAGAGAGGAGGAGAGAGAAGAGAGAGAGATTAAAACTGATTACCTGCTCATAAAAGATAACATAGCATATCAGAGCAGCACAACAGCTGATTCAGACAAACCAGTTCTTCTGCTGATCCTTCGCTCCTCTGCCTCTCTCTCTCTCTCTCTCTCTCTCTCTCTCTCTCTCTCTCTCTCTCTCTCTCTTCTCTCTCTCTCTCTCTCTCTCTCTCTCTCTCTCTCTCTCTCTCTCTCTCTCTCTCTCTCTCTCTCTCTCTCTTCTCTACTCTCTCTCTCTCTCTCTCTCTCTCTCTCTCTCTCTCTCTCTCTCCTCTCTCTCTCTCTCTTTCTCTCTCACTCAGATCTTCAACTTCCTCGCACTCCATTCGCTCTAATAAGTTATTGCAAAACACTAATTATCCTTCTAATAGAGATAACGACCATGAAATACTTGCAACACTTTCTTCGTAATCCTTGATCAGATCTTAAGTACAAAAAATGGATTTTGTCTGATCTCGAGTGTGAAACGAATAGAATAGAAGAAAAAGAATAAAAGCAGGCAAATGAGGTAAGAAAAAGATTCATTTCTTTAATTTGTTGTAAGTTCAAAATTTTAGTGACATGCGCCTGGTTACCTATCCTTATATATATCATGAGACATTTATGTGTACTGAGGGTAATACCTAAGGCTTGGAGCTCCACATAGCACATGGGCTTACTTACATTCCCCTCCACCAAAATTTGATCAAAGTGGCATTACTGTCTTCTTAATTTGTAACGGCGCTAGAACATTTTTAGGGGTGGGGAGAGTTTAAGGGGGGGGGATACTGCTTCGGTTATTAGGAAAAATTAGGTTGAGATGTACGTTGCAAACTCCTTGATTTTCGGATATGATGTCAGGTTTCTTAGAAATGAAGCAAAACAAAATACAAATATAGATTGACTGCATCATAAACTTTCGAGAAGCACTGACGCACCGATTGCAATTCCATCAGTTTTATTAGAGATTAGAAAAAAATTGTGTGGACAAATCTACGGCGCAGCTATCCGATTTTCAGTATATTGGCCATGGAAGATTTTGTAGATGTTAGGGCTAAACCTTCCCGCAGTGATGTTAGCTGTGATGTAGTGTTGATTATCAGGGCTGTGGCTGAGTTATTCATGAAGTTATGATTGGGAATGGCGGAGAGAAAGACAAGGTAGGAGGGAGATGGGTGAATGAGGGATACACACACATACACGGTGTGTGTGTGTGTGTGTAGATAGATAGATAGATAACTAGATATGTATGTATTTATACATACATATATACATATATATGTGTGTTTGGTGTGTGGTGTGGATACATATATATGATACATATATATACACGTATGTGTGTGTGTTATATATAATATATATATATATATATATAGATAGATATATATATATATATATATATATATATATATATTATATATATATAATATATTATATATATATATATATATATATATATATATATATATATATATAGGACCATCAATGTGAGCACCGTCGTCATAGCTGCTGAACAATTCAATATTATCTACGCTGTTATTACTCCTAGATTATCCCATTACCAAACAGTGATTACTCTGAGACTCTAATCAATCAGGTGTAGATGTCGAATCGAGGATGAATTACGTAAGGCCCATTATCCGATTAGATTAATTCAGCTCAGGACGGTTCCTCATCCAGTCAGCTGGTCCGGCGGGAGGGGGCGGGGAGAGGGAAAGGGGAAGGAAAGAGGGAGAGGGGAAGAGGATGGGTGGGAGGGAAGGGAGGAGAGGAGAGGGGAGGAGGAAGAGAGGGAAGAAGGGAGAGGGGGAGAGGTTGGTGAGGGAGAGGGGGAGAGAGAGGAGGAGGGAAGAGAGAAGAGAGGGAAGAAGAAGGGAGAGGGGGAGGAGGATTGGGTGGGAGGAAGAAGGGAGAAGAGGAGAAGGAGGAGAGACGGGAGGTGAAGGGAGGAGAGAGGAGAGAGAGAGAAGAGGGGCAGCTCGCAACTAAACTT
Source organism: Penaeus vannamei (assembly GCF_003789085.1). NCBI lineage: Eukaryota > Metazoa > Arthropoda > Malacostraca > Decapoda > Penaeidae > Penaeus > Penaeus vannamei. The sequence goes on from NW_020868925.1 coordinate 49,430, forward strand.
AACAGAAATGTCACGTTTAACACCAGGATGTTATGGGCGCGAGTGCTATGGCGTGGGTGTTGGTCTGTATGTCTGAGTCTCATTGCTAGGCTCGGTGTGTTTGCTTTGGCTGCTGTGCTTGTGGTTTGAAAGCCCATTTTGTGAATGGATACGTATGTTTAACACTTATATTTACGTATATAAAGAATGTGTATAGACACACACACATGTATATATATATATATATATATATATATATATATATATATATATATATATATATATATATATATATATATATATATATATATATATATATATATTATATATAATATATTATATATATAGTGTGTGTGTGTGTGTGTGTGGTGTGTGTGTGTGTGTGTGTGTGTGTGTGTGTGTGTGTGTGTGTGTGTGTGTGTGTGTGTGTGTGTGTGTGTGCGTGTGTCGTGTGTCTGTGTGTCTGTGTGTGTGCGTGCCCGCGTGTTTATATGTATGTGTGTGCATATGTCTCTTTTCTGCATTTCCTATACACCACCCCATCTATCCTCCCCATCTATCTACCCCATCTATCCTCCCCTGCCCTTTCTTCCATTTTCTCTCATCATGCCTCCTTAATCCTCCTTTCCTCTCTCCTTCTCCTCTTCTCCCTCACCACCGCCTCCCTTCACCAAAGAGATAAAGAAAACATAAGTGGGAATAAACCGACGAGACACAGACGAAATTCCACGAAATTTAGTATAAAAATTAGAATTGAATTTCTTTCTTCATCGCGATTCAGTGATTTCCTCTTTCAACTTTGTAAATATCGTTAGTGTGTTTTTTGTTTTTTTTTTTCACTTCCTCTTTCTTTTTTTTTCTTTTTTTCTTTCCCTTTATCATCTTGTCTCCCTTTCTGAAAATCTTCGCGTGACCTAATTAGTTTCAAAGAGATAAAAGAGCGTCTTGCGGGGAAGCCAGAAGGTCCTCCTCGAAGCTCGTCCTCGACCACCTCGGCTTCTTGGAATGCCCTAAATTTGGATTTTATTTTTTTTTCTTATTTTTTACTTTTTTGCGACTTTTTTGAATGAATTAAGTTTGGATTTTTGTTTTCTCTCTATCCCTTTTATTCATTTTTTATTCTTTGTTTTGTTTTGTTTGTTTTATGATTCTTTCTTTTCCATTTTATTTTTATTTTCTTTTTTTTTTAGGTTTAGTTACTTTCAACAGATATTAGAGGTGTATTTATGAGCGTTTTGTTTTAATGTTTTATTTCATTCTTTTTATTTTTTTCAAGTTATCTCTAAATTAGCTTTAGAATTTTTCAAATTTTATCTTTTCATATTTATTTGGTTTACGGTTATAGGCTGTGTCGGGGGGGGGGGGGCCTATTCCCATAAATTACTGGAGCAATTCACGGCGAATAGGTGTCTAGGTTATGATAATGGGGCTGGGATAGCTTACTTTCATTATCCAAGGTCAGGCTTATTACATTCACTTAATTTCTCTTCTTCCCTGTTTTTATTCTTTTTCTTTTTCTTTCATTTCCGCCTTCATCTTCGGTGTCCATTTGCGCTCAATCTTCCTCCTCTTTCTCTTTACAAATTTCTCTTCCCCACCCACGCATCATCACTGTAACACCAAAGCGTATCTGGTTTGATGCGTCACTAAGAATTAAAAAATTTATTTTATTGCCCAGGTTTTCCTCTTTCTTTTCCCCACCGCTCCCCTCTTCACCCCCAGTCTCCTCCCTACCCCCCTCTTTCCCTCCCTTCCGCTGTTTCTCACCCACCATTGGGAATGATGCCCTTTCTCGCGCCATCTGCCTTGACCCTCGCCCCTCCGCCCTGCTCAGCCCTCCTTCTCTCTCTCCCTCGCTTATTTATTCTTTACTCCTCCCTTTTTTTTATCTTTTGTCCTCTTTTCTTCTTCTCTTGTCCTTTTCTCCTTCTCTCTTTTCTTCTCTACTTTTTATTCCTTGTTTGCCTTTCTACACCTCCTCCTCCTCCGCTTCCTTAACTTTCGTTTCCTATTCCTCTTCCTCCTTCTTCCATAATTCTCGTTCTCCTCATCTCCCTCTTTTCACTTTCCCTTCCTTATCTCCCCTCTTCCATCATGTCCTCCCTTAATATTTCCTAATATTTTTTTTTTACCCCTTGTAAGCCCCTCACACACCCTCCCCCATTACCCATTCCCCCCTCCCCCACGAAAAAAAGAACAAAAATACAAAGATCTAACAAAAGATGTAAAAATGGGAAAAACAAGAATAAAAGTACAATATCTAATTTCTCAAAAATACAAAAAATGGGGAAAAATAAAAATAAAAACAGAAAAATCCAATTCCAAATGCCTAAAAATTTGACAAAATTTGAGAATAAGAAAAAACGACGAAAAAAAAAGTACAAAATCAATATAAAAAATGCATAAGAAATGAGAAAAAAATGGGAGAATAAGAGAAAAATGAATAAAGGAAGGGAGAGGCCCACAAAGAGGATCAAAGGACAATGAGGAAGGAATAAAGATTTGAGATTCCGAAAGGTCATTGATCAGAGCGCCTTGCGAGTGATTACTCAGGTCACGTGACACTTTGGCGCCCTCAAGTATTAGTTGCGGGTTCGGAGGATGTGGGGTTACGGATTGAGGATGGTTTGTTGGGTCTGGGGGGGAGGGCCTGAGGAGAGGGTATGGGAGTGAGGGCGAGGAGAGAGGAGGGTATGGGGAGCGGGCTGAGGGAGAGAGGGAGGGTTATGGAGGGGGCTGAGGAGAGAGGGAGGGTATGGGAGGGTGGGCTGAGGAGAGAGGAGGGTATGGGGAGGGGCTGGGAGAGGGAGGGTATGGGAGAGGGGCTGAGGAGAGAGGGAAAGAGGTGAAAGGGCTTAAAGGATGGGAGATGAAAGGAGAGTGGGGGGGGGGGGTTATTGAAGGATGCTGAGGAGTGGGTGGGAGGGCTGAGGAGAAGTGGGAGGAGGTAAGAGGGTTGAGAGGAGACGGAGGGAGTGGGGATGAGGAGAGAGGGAGGGGGGGTGGAGGGGGGGTTGAGGGGAAAAGGGAGGGGTGGGAGTGTGAGAGGAGAGGGATGGATGGGGCTGGGGAGGTGGTAGGAGGGCTGAGGGGAGAGGGAAGGGTGAGGTTTGCTGAGGAAAGAGGGGAGGGGGTGGGGATGAGGATGAGAGGGAGGGTGTAGGGGGGATGAGGGGAAGAGGAGGGGGTGTGGGGTTTGAGGAGAGAGAGAGGGGAGTAGGGAGGTGAGAAGAATAGGGGGGGGGGGGGCTGAGGAGAGAGGGAGGGGTGGGGGATGAGGGAGAGAAGGGGGCATGATAGGGGAGTGATGGGGAAGAAAATAGGAGAATAAAGGAGAAAAATAACAGGACAAAGGAGATTGGAGTAGGTAAAGGTTTTGACATTAGAAAATTAAAGATGAGTGAGAGAGAGAGACAGGCAGACAGACAGGGAGAGAAGGAAAAAGAGAGGAAAGAGAGAGAGAGAGATAAAGAGAGACATAGAGACATACCCCACCCCCCTCAAAGAGCGACGAAGCGAGAGAGCAGACGCCCCCGCACTCTTCTAGCCGGTGCGAGGAGGCCGTCGGCGAGGGTCCCCAGGCATCGCAGCAGAGGAGCCAATGACCCAGCCAGATCGATTCCCGTCCGAGTCAGGTCATTAGTTTCCAGTCAACACGGGGTATGCGAGGCTCGTCCGGGAGATGGTTGACCTGCTGCTGTTATTGCATGGGGTGGAATGCAATAGGGCTTTGCCCCTACGCGCCCATACAAGCGTGTTCCTTCCTTCTTCTCTTCCAGTTTTTATCCCTATTTCTTGGTCTCTCTTTTTTCTGGTTTTACTTGTCTTTGTCTGTGTATTTTTTCTTCCTCTTTCTCATTATATTCTCTTTACTTTCTTCCTCTTTCCTTCTCCGCCTCCTTTCTCTTCCTCCTATCTTTCTCTCTTCTCTCTCTATCACTTCTTCTTCCTCCTCCTCCATCTCTATCCCCTTCTCCTCTTCCTCCTCCTCCTTCCTTTTATTTATTTCCCTCTCCTTTCCCAAATCTCCCCTCTCCTCCATTCTCTCTCCCTCCTTCTCACTTCTTCTACCTCCTCCATCCTCCTCTCCTTTCTTTCCTTCCTTCTCCCGCTCTTCTCCCCTCTCCTTCTCTCCTTCCTCACGGCCCCTCGACCCAAGTGTGGGCCATTTTTCCCTCTCATTTGTGAATTAACCGCATTTCGTTCTTACGTGCCTTTCTCTTCTGTTTAGCTTTTACCTTTTCTTATTCTCTACCCACATCCTGTTTCTAGCCTCCTGTTTATTTCTCTCTTCATTTGAACTATCTCCTGTTCTTCTTTATTTGTAAATTTATTGAGGAACTCGGATTACTCGTAATTTTTATTCTTATCTTTTCTTTTGTTCGAAATCCCAGTTATGATATATCATATTTGTTCTCAGACCTTCATCTTTCTCCTCTGTGCTGGTTTTTTACGATCTATCTACATGCTCTCCTCCATCCACAGTCTCGCTCCCTGCTTAATGACATGATCTTCTCATCAATATTTACATGTTCCTATTCTTATGTAGCGAACTATTGTACTTGGGCATCTACTCACCGACCAGCACGCTCCTACTTACTCTTACTTTTCTCCCTCTTCACTCTTTAGATGATTCCTGTTTTGCCTCTTTAGAGCATATTCGTCTCCTGTAAGTCCTATTATACAACTAATACCTATCACTTCCTAACCACATAAAGTCTCATCATTATCAACCCCTTTAATTGATTTACTCTATCATGATCCACTTCTACACTAGCTCTTAGCCTCACTTTTTTCAAAACTACAGCCTTCCATTTGCCTTTCTTAATCTTTCTCTCTTACTTCATCGTAACTGTGTCATATCCCGACCTACGGTCATACCATGCTGCTGCTGTTGATCTATTTGCCGCTTACTACTAAAATGGCCATTTCGTCTCTTACTCCTAATTCCCTTCTCTTTCTTATCATTCATTCTTTCATTCTTTCTTTCTTTAATCTATTTTATCTATTCTATTCCTTCTACTCTCTTCCTCCTTCCTTCATTCCCTTTTTTTCTTTTATTCAATTCACTACTCTTTCCTTCTTTTATCTTTTTCTAGCAAGTGATTCCCAAGTTCAGACTCCGAACGGTAAGCCAAATTCCGGGTTAATATGCAACGAGACACTCTCTTGCCATTCTTCCCGGCGCAGATTGAAAACTGTTTCCCCGTTTGTCGCATGCGTCTATCCTGTGTCGCCTTTATCTTAAATTTCGGCCAGCCGCAATCTTTCTTCGGTTTTTGCTTCTATATCCAGCGCCTTCCAAAGAGAGACGGAAGAGAGAGATGAGAGGAGTGAGGGAGAGAGAGAAGCGTGAGGGGAGGAGAGATGCGAAGGAGGGAGTGGATGCCTGTCTCGGCAACATGGCGCGTCTAGGGAGGCGAAGGAGGCGAGAGGACGAGCAGACAGAGACAGAGAGGGAGGGAGAGAGAGAAGAGAGAGAGTGGAACTGTGGCAAGATAAATGTGTATGTTGTCTCCTAGTTTCCACTGTCGCACGCATGTTACCCTATTCATCATAACCAGCTATTGCTGTTGCGCACTCGGTGCTGTCTTTGCTGCTCTAGAGTCGTGTGCGTAGATTCAATCACCATTATCATACTCACACTATCCCTATTCCTTGCCCTACACACGCATGTGTGTGTGCTTACTCCTACATGAATTGCACTACTATATCTACTCACTAAATACTATTACCTGTCTACCAATCGCCATGCATATACTAATATACTATATCTATACTAAACTTCCTACTATACCCCCCTCATCCATTTTTATATATGATCCACCCCTATCATAACTACCCACTCCCTCGTGTGTACCCTGTAAATACATACATAATATTAATGTATATTTATACTATCAGCACTTAAGTACTATGTATTATAACGTTATACATATTTACCTCAACTTACATTCTATGATAAACATTAACATTATACAAAACGATATGTGTTATGTGTGTGATATAGTATAATATCGAATAATAGTCTGTATGGCTATGGTATGGTATGATAGCGTGGGATTGCAGGGTCGTATATTAGTTGTAGTTATTTATCTTATTTTTTTGAACTAAGCCTACTATACTATTTAGTGACTCAAGCACGTATACTATACTTCTATATATATATATAGCTACTAATGAGAGTAATAATATAGTAGTGGGGAGGAGGGGGAGTGAGCGAGGCACTACAGTATATGCGGAGTGATATGGGTGGAGGTGAAGGAGGGTATGTGTGTGGCGTGTGTGCAGTGGCGTAGTGGTCGTGTAGTGTAAATGTGTGTGTGTGTGTGTATGGGTATGTGTGTCTGTGTGTGTAGTGTGTGTGTGTGCGTTAAGTGTGTGTGTGTGGTGTGTACATAACAGCCCATAAGCGCAGCCGAGGAAATGAGAACGCGCTCCCTCTCTCCCCATCGCGCGTCGCAGCAACAAGCGGAAGCCAATACCATACAGGGCGATATTGTAATTAGCAGCGACCGTGACGCAAATGGTTTAAATCTAATAGGCCGATTTCTGAATAACATCATTTGCAGTTTGGGATCATAAAAAGAAAGAAAAAAAATGTAAAAGGGACTCTGGAGTGATTATAAAATCTACGTTCATCAGCATGTACACACGCACACGCGCACATGTCCATGTCCATAGGCCGCTCATGGGTGCACATACAGTTCTAATCGTTTTGGTCGAAGTCGATTAAGCATTTATGCCCTACACAATAAACTTGAGAGCGGGCGACTCCATTACGCAGCAATTAGTAAAACGAACCTTTCTCTCTCTGCTCCTCGATCTTCTCACCTCTTCTCTGTCTATGCTCCAATAGTTTCTCATCACGTCGTTCCCAATCTCCTCTCTCTCTCCGTCTCTCTCTCTCTGCTCTTCTCTTCTGTCGTCTCTTTTTCTTTCTCTTCGCTCTATCTTTCCTCTCTCATCCCTTCTCCTTGCTCCTTCGCTTCCCCGACCCCCTGACTCCAGGACCACACACTTGAATGCGGCTTTCTCAGGGGGGAGGGGGGAATGCGCAGAAACTAGCACTAGCAGGTAGCGCGCCGTTCAGCATCGCCCGCGAAATTTAAGCATTTAGCTAGTCGGGGGTGATCTGCAAGCCGCTATTTCTGGGGCCTGGAACGAAGTCTCGTCTCTCTCATCTCTCTCTCTATGCTTTTCTTCTGTCTGTGCGTGACTGTACTCGGTTGAGGCATACATACGGGTATTGCAGGCAGAGGTAACACTCCATACGTTCGTCTCATCAGTCATATAAGGTCGAGCGTACGAAGTAGATCGTGGCGGTCGTGGAGAGAAGATTATCGGTATGATTTAGGGAGAGGAGGAGGTGAAGTGTATCATATCGTTTACGTGCTCTCACGGCAATCACGTGCAGAAGATCTCAGTCCAGTCAAGAGTGAGTGCGATTTGTATACCGGCTAAGGAATAATGAGAAAAGAAGAGAGAGGATGTAGGAAGGATATTCTCCTCTCTTACGAAAGATAAAGACGTATAGAGTCAGATATATGCACTCCAGTGACTAAAAGAGCGATCGGCAGCGAAACGTACTTACGAGATCAAAGACGGAATAAGAAGTGATCCTTGGTCTTGCCTAGAAACGAGGTGTGATCCGCAGTTTGGTGAGAGAGAGTGATGGTGTGTAGGGAGGGCGACAGTGGAGTGTTCGCGCTGTGAGTTGAAATATCGAGAAAAGGCCATATATCTTCCGCGAAGGATATCTAGTGAGTAAGAGACTCGTCACTGTGATCGGAATACAACTTGGCGTGGAATAGTTGACAGGAAGTGTTTCGAGAGCTAGATCCAAGGGATGATTCTAAGATCGTACGTCGCGAAGGTGAATGTAATGTGCGACTTAGACACACCTTTGTGGTATAGATGGCTGCCCCGTTGTGTGTCTTGCGTGTAATGTACGGTTTGTGTCTGTGCGTACATATGCT
>NW_020868925.1:59887-62387 GCF_003789085.1 Penaeus vannamei
TACTGGCCATTTTTCTTTCTTTTTTTTTCCTTTTTTTTTTTTTTTTCTTTTTTTTTTTTTTTCAACGCGTCGTTTAATGTTTTTTCTTTTTTATTTGCATTCGTGATCAAATTAATAACCTCCATTGCCACCCAGTTAGTTGTATTTATCTAGCCTGTCAACGAGAATAACCCGCGTTTCATGGCACGGTTTTTGGCGTGTCAAAAGAGGGAAATGACAATACAAATATTTACTTGCTTTGAGAATTTTCTGTTTATATTATTCTTATATCGCAAGGCAAAGACATCAAATTCATATATATGTATGTGTGTGTGTGTGTGTGTGTGTGTGTGTGTGTGTGTGTATGTAAGTGTGTGTGTCCGTGTGTGGTGGTTTTTTTTTAGTGTGTGTGTGTGCGTTTATGTGTATGTATGTGTGTGTGCGTTGACCCCCAGTTTATGAAGGCACTTTTAAAAGAGCAATTCCGAAAAAAAAATGTATTGAACACTGACTTCAACTTGGAATAGCTTATAGCCTCTGAAATTGATCCTTTTGAAGGGAAAACTTCTTTTGGAAAGCATAAATCTAACTCAGCTGAGTATACGTGTGCTTGCATATGTGCATATGGGTGTGCACAGGCATACATGCATATTCATGCACACACACACATGCACATGTACAAACACACACATGTTTAATATATATATATTATATTATATATATATTATATATATAATATATATATATATATATATGTATGTATGTATGTATGTATGTATATATACATATATATATATATATATATATATATATTATATATATATATGTTATGCATATATGCATACATATATGTTTACACACACACACACACACAACACACACACACACACACACACACACACACACACACACACACACACACACACACACACACACACACACACACACATATATATATATATATATATATATATATATATATATATATATATATATATATATTATATATTCATATATATACATATAAATGTGTGTGTGTGTGTGTGTGCGTATGTGTGTGTGTGTGTGTGTGTGTGTTTGTGTGTGTGTGTGTGTGTGTGGTGTGGGTGTGTGTACATATATATATACATATGTATAAACATGTATATAGATAGATAGATAGATACATATGTATGTATGTATGTAAATATACATACATACATACATATATATATAATATATATATATATATTATATATATATATATATATAATATGTATGTATGTATGTATGTATTTGTTTGTGTGTGTGTACGTACATCAACAGACATTATCATTATTTGCATAATTTTGAAGTAGGTAATCATACCTCCAACACTAATAAACATTTTATGAATACAATAATATCCTACACACAAAAGTTAGAATGAACTATAGAAAAAAAGTCCCGCGTATTTCCCCGAGCAGCACTTTGTGTCTAATGAACGGGAGGCAAAAAATAATTCTTTGATGACCCTTTGTCCTCATCTCCATCAACCTTCCCCCCTTCCCTCTCCCCCTTCCCCAACTCTCTCTTCCCTTCTCTCCTCCTCCCCCCTCCTCCTTCTTCCTCTCCCCCTCCTCCTTACCTCCTCTTTCCTCTTTCCTCTCTTCCCTCTCTCCTCCTTCTTCCTCCTCCCCCTTCCCTCCCCCTCCCCTTTCTCTTCCCTCCTCCTCCCTCCTTCTTCTCCCTCCCCCTTCCTCTGCCCCTCCCCCCTACCTCTGCCCCCTTTCCCTCTTCCCTGCCCTGTCCTCCTCAGTCATCCTACCCTTAACCTCCTAGGGTCTCCTTCAATTCCCCTAGATGGCTTCCCTCTTTCCCCTTCCCTCTTCCCCTTCTCCCCTTCCACTTCTTGCCCCTTCCGACGTCCTCCCTTCTTCCTAGTTCCTTCCCTTTCCCTTCTCCATTCTCCACTACCCTTCTCTCCTTCCTCTCTTTATTTCCTTTCCCCTTCCCTTTTTCTTTATCTTTCCTCTTCCTCTTTCCCTCACCTCCCTTTTCCCCTTCTTTTTCCCCTTCCTTTCTTTTCCCTCCACCTTCCCTTTCTCTCTCCTTCCCCTCACCTCTCTTCCCCTTTTCCTCCCTTCCCCTTCCCTTCCCTCCCTTCCCCCTCCACTTTACCCCTCCCCTTTCCCTTCCCTCTTCCCTCACCCCTCCCCCTTCCCCATCCCCTTCCTCGTCCCGGCAAGGTGATAAGAGCAATGCAAACCGCCATGACCATTAGCTGAATGAGCGAGATTTTCACGTCTCCATTAACCGTTGTTCCGCTGCGTGAATAACCGTTATGCATTTCATGGAAGATCGTTTGGGTAAATTACCTGTCATTCATCCTTGGTTGAGGATGGCGTGGATGTTTACGTTCATGTTTTTTTTCTCTCTCTCTCTTTCTTTCTTTCTTTATTTATTTATTTTTTTTATTTTATTGTTTTCCATGAGAGGCGGTGGTTATTATTGCTTGTTGTGGCGGCCATTTTTGTTTTTTGTGCGTTTGTGTTTTGTTTTT
>NW_020868925.1:67387-74887 GCF_003789085.1 Penaeus vannamei
TACAGGGCGCAGTTGAATCGAGAAAATATCACAAAAGGACTGGGTCAGCTTGCGGGGAGTGCGTTTCCTTTTTTTTTTCTTTCTTTCTTTTTTTTTTTTTACATTATCCGTACCTAGGTATATGTCTACATACATGCATTCAGTCACATATATATGTGAATACACACACACATACACACATATATATGTCTATCTATCTATCTATATACGCAGATATATTATATATATATATATATATATATATATATATATATATATATATATATATATATATATATATATATATATATATATATATATATATATATGTATACATATATATATTATGTGTGTGTGTGTGTGTGTGTGTGTGTGTGTGTGTGTGTTGTGTGTTATGTATTATAAATATATATATATATATATATATATATAATATATATATATATATATATATATATATATATATATATATATATATATATATATATATATATATATATATATATGTGTATATGTATGTATGTATATACATATATACACACACACACACACATACATGCATGTACATACACATACACGTGTGTGTGTGTGTGTGTGTGTGCAATATATATATAATATATATATATTATATATATATAATATATATATATATTATATATATATATTTATATATATATATATATATATATATATATATTATATGTATATATGTATATATATATATATATATATATATATATATATATATATATATATATATATATACATATACATATATGTATGTATATGTATAATATATATTATATATATATATATATTATATATATATATATATATATATATATATACATATGAATATGTGTGTATATGTGTGTGTTCATGCACCTGCTCGCGCGTGTGCATGTGTGTGCGCGTGCGCGAGCGTGAGAGTAATGTATTAATGAAACCACACGCCGCACTCGCTGAAAGTTTCAGCTTCTCCGCAAAGACAAAAATATGCGACAGTTAAGCTGTGAGTGTGTTATTAAGCCTAGTTATCATAATAGGAAAAACATTAATATTAATGGCGGTGGACAGCGTACTGAGAAGAGGAAGAGAGAGAATTAATGTGGAGAGGAGAGAGAAAGAGAGAGAGTGGAGAGGAGAGAGAAAAGAGAGAGAATGTGGAGAGGAGAGAGAAAGAAGAGAGGGTGGGTGAAAGGGAGGGAGGGGAGGGTGAGAATAGGGACATAGAGCGAGAAGGGGGGGAGAGGGACGAGAGAGAGGGAGAGGGAAAAAAGAGAGGGAAAGAGAGAGGGAGAGACAGAGAGAGAGGAGAGAGAGAGACAGAGACAGAGGGAGAGGGAGGAGGAAAAGAAGATAGAAAAGAGAGCGAGATAGGAAGGAAAGAGGTAGGGAGAAAAGAAAGAGAAAAAGAAAGAGAAACACGAAAAAGGGTAGTGAGAGTACGAAAGACGATAAAGAAAATCAGGTGAACGAAAGAAAAATAGAGCGAGAAAATAATAGAACGGGAGGAAGTCGAAAAGAGAGACGCAAAAGAAAGACAGAAACAGAAAAAGAAAGAAATTATATAAAAAAAAACAGATGGACAAGCGTAGATAAAGGAAGAGCCAAACAAATAGAGAGAACAGGCAAAAGATAAAAATAGAGAAGAGCGAGGGAAAAAGAGAGAGAGAGAGAGAGAGAGAGAAGAGAGAAGAAGAGAGAGAGGAGAGAGAGAGAGAGAGAGAGAGAGAGAGAGAGAGAGAGAGAGAGAGAGAAGAGAGAGAGAAGAGAGAGAGAGATAGAGATGGAAAACAAACAGACAGACAAACAGAGACAGAGAGACAAAAGCAAGCAAAGACCCAGACAAACAAAGAAAAACAAAACACCCAAATAAGACAACCATTTTTTTTTTTTAAAGCAGACAGACAGACAAAACCAGACAGACAGACAGACAAACAGATAAGAGCGAAAAAGGGAAATATCCAACGCGGATGGAGGAGCCGCGTCGGAAGCCTCCCTCGGGTATCGTTGATGGCGGGTCTTCGCTGCCTGGCTCCCCGACTTGGCATGTGGCGGACGGAGAAGTTCCCTAAATCCATCAACTCGCACTAGTGGGGAAGTTGTGAGAAGTGGCCTCGGGGGATGGGGGACGGAGGATGGGGGGTGGGGGAGGAGGGATGGGGGGGAGGGGGAGGGATGGGGGTGGGGAGGAGGGGGATGGGTGGAGAGGGTGGGTGGGATGGGTGGAGGGAAGGAGGGATGGGAGAGGACGGAAGGTAGGGGTGAGGGAGGAGGGATGGGGGAGGGAAGGAGGGAGGTAGGGTGAGGGAGGAGGGATGGGTGGGGAGGAAGGTAGAGGAGGAGGTGGATGGGGAGGGGGATAGGTGGGGAGGTGGAGGGAGAGGGAAGGGGTGGGTAGGGATGGGTGAGTAGGAATAAGGGGAGGGGAGGTGGGAGAGAGATGGGTGAGAAGGTAAAGAGGAGGATGAGGGGAGGTGGAGAGGAAGAGAGGGAGGGGAGGTAGTGGAAGGGGGAAAGGGGGAGAGGGAAGGGAAGGGAAAGAGTGAGAGAAGGTAGAGGGAGGGGGATAGGTGGGGAGGTAGAGGGGAGGGTAGAAGGAGGGAAGGGGGAAGGGTGAGGAGAAAGAAGAAGAGGGGGATTGGTTTGGAGGAATAGGGGGTCGGGGAAGGATGGGGAGGGAAGGGGTTGGAGATAAAGGAGAATAGGATGCGGAGTAAGAGAGAAAGGGAAGAAGACGAAGGAAATGGGAATAGGGAGTTGAGAAAGGGAATAGATTGGGGAGAAAGAAGAGAACAAGAAGGGAATGGAAGAAGAGACAAAGTGGGATGCATGGAGGAGGGAAAGAGAGAACAGAGAACAGCTACAAAGTGAGATGATGGGTAAGGGAAAGAGGGGAAGGGGAGGAGGGAACTAGGAGAAGGTGGGGGGCAGAGGGGACTGAGTAGGGGATGGGAGGGAGGTGAGGAGTGACCAGGGGAGGGGAAGGGGGGGGAGGGGGAAGGCTCGTACGCCGCAAGATAACTTTGATCTCGATTCAGAGGCTATGTCTGTGTACATTCTTGAAGGGGGGGGGGGGTCGAGGAGGGGAATGGACGGGGGGAGGGGAGGTTTTTTCTGTGTGGATTGGGGAGGGGGGGGTAGGAGGAGGGGAGAGAAGGGAGAATAGAGGAAGGGGAATGAAGGAGGAAGGGAGAGGAGGGAGGACGGGAAAGAAGGAGGGATAGGAGGAAGGAGGAGAAGAAGAATAGGGAAGGGAAATGAAGGAGAAGGGAAGAGAAGGGGAGGAGGAAAGAAGGGAGAATGTGAGAAGGGGAAAGAAGGAGGGCAGAGAAGGGAGAATAGGAGCAGGGGAGTGAAGCAGGAATAGGAGGAGGGAAGAGAAGAGGGAATAAGGGGAGGAGAGTGAAGGAGGAATAGGAAGAGGGCAAACGACGGCAAATGGGAGTAAGAGAGAGAAAGAAATAGGAAGAGAGGAAAGAAGCGGAATGAAAGGAAATAAAAAGATAAGAAGCATAGGAAGATGGAAAAGAAGGAGAGAAGAAGTAGTCTGGGAATTAGAAGGCGAGAAAAGAAAGAAAAAAAAAAACCTGAGGGAAGAAATAAAAGGAATAAAGAAAAACAAAAACAAAAAATAAGATACAAGAGGAGAAAATAGAAAAAGAGAGAAAAAGGATAAAAATAAAAACAGGAAAATCATGAACAAGAAGCGTAACGAGGATTAAGAAAAAAAGAAGAAGAGAGAAAAAAAAAAGAAAAAAGAAAGAAAAGAAAAGAGGGATTGGGTGGGAAAAGAGGATAATGGATAGGAGTCAGGAGGAGGAGGACAGAAGGGGGGAGGGGGAGGGGCACGGGAGGGGGGGGAGGCGAGACAACCCAACGCACTGCGCAACAGAAGGAAATAAACTTGGTTGTCATTAGGGCGAGTTTAGTCCTCTTTGCCGTAATCAGGAGGGTTGATCTTGCTGTTGCTTTGGCCGGGAATTTGGGCTTTATGGACGGGGAGGAGAAAGATAGGGGAGGGAAGGGGAAGGGGGAGGGTGGGAGGAGGAAGGGGAGGGAGAAGAGGAGGAAAAGTAGGGTGAGGAGAAGGAAGGAGGAGGAAGAGATGGGGGGAGGGAAAAAAGGAGAAAGAGAAGGAGGAGGAAAAGAAAGGGGGGGATAAGAGGGAGGAAGGGGAGAGAGAAGAGAGGAGGAAAGTAGGGTGAGGGAAAAGAAGGGGGAGAGAAGGAGGGATGAAGGGGAAAGGAGAAAGAAAAGGGAGGGAGAAGGGGGAAGAAGAAGCGAGTGAAGGAGGAAGAAAGGAGGTGGAGGAAAAGAAAGAGAGAAGAGAGAAGAGAGATAGAAGAGATAGAAGAGAAGAGAGAGAGAGAGAGAAGAAAAGAAAAGGAGAAGCGAAGGAGGAGAGGGAGGGAGAGAGAAGTGGAAAAAAAGAAAGGGATGCGAGAGAGAGTATAAATAAAGGAGAAGGAGGAGGAGAAAATGGGGAAAGAAGGCGGAGAAGGAGTGAGACAGAGGAAAAGAAGGAAAAGCGAGGAAAAGGGAGAGGGAGGAGAGAAAAATGAGGTGAGGATGAGGAAGGAGAAAAGAAGAGGCGAGGAAAAGAAGAGGAGGAAGGAAAGGAAGAAGGAGGGATGAGATAGAAGAGGGAAAGAGAGAGGTAGAGGAAGAGAAGGGAAAGAGAAGGAAGGAAGGAGAAGGAGGGAGAGGTTGATGAAGTAAGGGGAAGTGGAAATGAGGGAAAGCAAGAAAGAACAGAGAAGAGGAAGTGAAGAAGAAGAAAAAATTTAAGGAAACGAAAAATTATATAGGGAGTGAAAACTGGGGACGAGGAAAAAGAGGAACAGAGAAATTGGAAGCTGTGAGAAATAGCAAGGAGACAGAGAGAGAGAGAGAGAGCGAGAGAGAGAGAGAGAGAGAGAGAGAGAGAGAGAGAGAGAGAGAGAGAGAGAGAGAGAGAGAGAGAGAGAGAGAGAGAGAGAGAGAGAGAGAGCGAGAGAGAGAGAGAGAGGAGAGGAGGAGAGAGAGAGAAGAGAGAGAGAGAGAGAGAGATGAGAAGAGAGAGAAGAGAGAAGAGAGATGAAGAGAGAAGAGAGAGAAGAGAGAGAGAGAGAGAGAGAGAGAGAGAGAGAGATAGGAGAGAGAGCAGAGAGAGAGAGAGAGAGAGAGAGAGAGAGAGAGGAGAGAGAGAGAGAGATAAAGAGAGAGAGAAAGAGAGAGAGAAGAGAGAGAGAGAGAGAGAGAGAGAGAGAGAGAGAGAGAGAGAGAGAGAGAGAGAGAGAGAGAGAGAGAGAGAGAGAGAGGAGAGAGAGAGAGAGGAGAGAGAGACAGAGAGACAGAGAAAGAGGATAAGGCCGGGAGGTAAACTAGAAAAGCGAAGGCAAGGAGAACAAAGGAAGAGACATTGAAAAAAGAAAAAAATAATGCGAAGTGTGAGGGACAGGAAAGTGGAGAAGAAAGAAGGATAACAAAAGAGGAATAAAAGTGGAGAAGAGAACTGAGGTGGAGAAAACACCGATAACAGAGCGAGGAAAAGAGAACGAAAGAAGGACAGACAGTGAGAAAGAGACAGACAAACAGTCCGACAGACAGAAACACATAAAATAAGATAGTAGAAAAACCCACAATGCAAAAAACTAGATTTATTAAAGTGTGACACAGTTTTCGGAATCGTCCTCTGGAACTGTCGTCTCACTTACTTCAATAAATCTAGTTTGTCCATTATGGTTTTTTTCTAACATAATATCAACACGGTAGAGTGGGTTTTTTTCCATTCATAAAATGAGATGTTCTTTCTAGAATCTACACACCTCGCCTCGTGGGTGTTCAAAGGAGATGAACACCATGAATCACGTGTTATTTGCCGACACCATCTCACGTGGTCGGAAGTTAGACAAAGGTGTCATTTTGAGGCCACCGTAGATATAGCGAGATCTAGCCATAGCATATTTTTAGAGAAAGGTAGATATATCCATGAATGTGTGTGTGTGTGTGTGTGTGTGTGTGTGTGTGTGTGTGTGTGTGTGTGTGTGTGTGTGTGTGTGTGTGTGTGTGTGTGTGTGTGTGTGTGTGTATATATATATATATATATATATATATATATATATATATATATATATATATTTATATATATATAATATAGATATAAATATTCATACATTCCTATATATATATAGTTAGATAGATAGATATAGATATATGGGCTTGTGTAGCAGTGACAGGATTCCAAAACCGAGGTTCTCCCTAACCCAAAATTGTCGGCGCGGTCAGCCATAAATGTCAAAATCACGTCTTTTCCACATCTCGTTTTCCTAATGTTTATTATAATCCTTTGTCTCTCCACACATTTTTCTTTTGTTTCTTAATGATAATTGATTGTGAATCCCCTTCGCAGAAACCTTTTATCTTTCTATATATATTTTGTGGACGGACATTCCTCTCAAGAAGGGACTCTCCGTTTTCTTTAAACCGGCGCCTTCGACAGAAAACGGGAACTCAACGGCGCGCGAATCAAACCCAAGTTCTTTTCATTAAGATGAGAGAAGGAAGTAAGAGCTTTCTGGGGACCTCCAATGCTTCTCCACATCCATTCGCGCAATTCATTTTCATGTGTGTGTGTTTGCTCCCGTCTTTTCAGCTGATATTTACTTGCTCGTGAGACTGTCAGGAGAAACGTTAGGCTGCATGTGCTGGAGTCATGCTTTTCCCAAACGTCGTCAGCGCTGTAGCCATCTGTCTTCGGGGAGGGGGGGGGGGAGGGGGCGGGAGGGGGAGTAGGAGACGGGGTTTGGTAGGTAATGAACCTCTGAACTCCTTCAATAAATTCGTTTTTTTTATTTCATGAGCTTCTTCATTTTTCCCTTTGTCATCTCTTTGTTCTTCTCTCTCTCTCTCTCTCTCCATTTCCCTACGAGTTCTTCCTCCATTTCTTTTTGAAATCATTGCTATCATTATCCTTTCTCCTCTTTCCTTTCATCTATTCATTTCCTTTCATAACCTCCACCTCCATTTATCCCACTTCTTCTCTCCGGATCTTTCCTCCCCTCCTCTCTCCCCTTCTTTCCCTCCTCCCTCCTTTCCCCCTCCTCTCCCTCCTCTCCCCCTCCTTCCCCCTTCCCCCTTCTCCTCCTCCTCCCCACTCCCTCCCTCCTTCCTACCCCCTCCTCTCCCCCTCTTCCTCCTCCCCTCCCCACTTCTCCCCCCCCCTTCCTTCCCCCCTCCTCTCCTCTCCTCTCCTCCTCCACATCTTCCCCCCTTCCTCCTCCCTCTCTCCCCTCCTCCTCCCCTCCCCACTTCTTCCCCCTTCCCTCCCTCCTTCTCCCTCACCTCCTCCCCACTTCTTCCCCCCTTCATATCCCCTTCCCTCTCCCCTCTCCTCCTCCTCCCCACTTCTTCCCCCCTTCCTTCCCCCCTCTTCTTCCGCTTCCTCTTCTTGTCCTTGGGTCTATCTCCTTTGTAACCTCTCGGCCGATCGAGAGTTTGGATCCCGTAAGTGCCTTCGTTCCCTGGATGGATGAC
>NW_020868925.1:79887-82387 GCF_003789085.1 Penaeus vannamei
TCAATATTATCATTTTATCATCATTGTTCTTACTATTATCATATCATTAGCATTATCACTGTTGTATCCTTATCATTAGCGTTAACCTAATCATCATAATTTCTATTACTATCGTTAACCTAATCATCATCGTTTCTTTTATTATGACAATCATCATCATCACTCTCACTCACCTTCATTATCACTGTAGAATACCCAGGCCTTCCTATGAGGTCACCACCAATACCAGGGTACGAGCTGTGTTATCCGAGGTACACCACGGGGTATGATTGAGCTTCCTATCATAGTGCATCAGATTTATTCACCGGGTACACACTCTTACTGTGACAGCAAACAAACTCACTTAGGACGTCTTCTGCACGTGCCATAAAAGTTATTCCAGTATTAAAGTTTATTCCAGATCTCTAGTGCGCATGCGTCATGGCAGCGTCCGGGATCAACTGTGGGCATGGCATATATTTACGTGGCATCCCCAGTGGCATCAGTATAATAAAACCAAAAAAAGTGCATAAGAATGATCCCCTTTTTTGCACCTATTGACCAGCATTAACTTTGAATCTCAAAATTAAATCCTGCACATGCGCAGAACGAGTTAGTTAATCCCACCAATCATCAACTCCATAGAAAAGGAGTTGAGTTGCCATTAATGCTTATTATGGGTAAATAATAAAACAAATTCAGACATGAGGTGACTTGGGACGGGAGACATTCAGGCTGAGAGAGTGTTTTAAATTCACTAAAATGCGGACAGAATCAAGTCACATCGGCCATATGCATATTTGTGTGATCAAACATTAACCAACCGGCATCTCGTTCCAATATTGAAAGAAAATGGGAATTGATCCGTATTTTACATAATGGAATCGACTTGATTTGTGCAAGTGCAAAACTCTACGCTTCCTAGATATGATTCATATATGTATTATCATTTCATACTAAAACAAAAATATTTTAAAATATTTACTAAAATATTGCCAAAACATTTCAGCCAGTTAAACCAATAGCACACATTTGTATCCCTATTAACCTGACAAACCTCTAAAAATTAAGATACACACTATTCTAGCAGTTACAGATCATTTGAATCACAGCACACTATCCTAACGCGAAACTCGGAGCTCAAAATTCTTTAATTAAACAACAGAGGGGAAGCCATCACGTGATCCCATCGACATTTCACAGTTTGCTTTCCTGGTGGATGGTGAGGGATAACCAACAAGTAGTAGTAGTATTGTTTTTATCCTTATCATTATTATAGATATAATCATAATTACAAAATCATTATTTTACCACCGTCATGATAATGTTAATTATTGCCACGGTCCCTTTCCTTTGCCGTACTGTCCCTCTCACAACCAATCTAACCCATTCTTCCAATCCCCTTCACTACGTTTCCCTTTTCTGCCAATCCCGGTCTCCTCTCATCCCTTATCCCGCCCCCCTCCTTTCCCAATCTCACAATCCTTGCGAATCCTCTTTTGGAATTCAAATTCGGTATATTTTTTTACATCAGTTTCCCATAGTGGAGTATCCTGGTTTTCTTTGATTAGGGTTAGCGCTCCGTTCTGTCAACATCACATTTTTATCAAGATTGATTTGATTAAGTTTTGAAATCGAACTTGATTTAATGAAAATACCTTCGAGGGGAAAACGTGAGGAAATTTGACATCTTATTATGGTTGTGGAAAATTATAATCAGATGTCGTCACCAGCACCTGTTTGTATCATATATATCATATCAATATTTCTCGGTCTTACAAATATCTGTCTTATATCATATTGACTAACATATTCCGCAATATGTTCCGAACTGCAGCAGCACTCCTCCAAAGTCCCCCACCCCCTTCCATCCCACCCCCCTATCCCCCAGCCGTCCTCCATCCCCACCTCGCCACCCCCTTATCCCATCCCCCTGGTCACCCCCCCCCCACCCTTTGAAGGACATATGGAGAAAGTTTGTCCTCAAAATCCTGACGTCGGACGCCATGTGGGATTCGCTCCGAGCAGATCTCGTAAAAGCTTGGATCACACACACACACACGCACAACACACACACACACACACACACACACACACACACACACACACACACACACACACACACACACACACACACACACACACACACACACACACACACACACACACACACACACACACACACACACACACACACACACACACACACACACACACACACACACACGCAACACACACACGCACACACACACACACACACACACGCACAAACATACATACACACACACACAATAATCTTACTGATAGAGAGTTGACTAATGTGACAAGGTGTATTTCACTTGTTCTGTTTTCATTTTTCTTTTTCTTTTATTAATGGTACTAAAAAAGAAAAAAAATATATATTGCTTTTTACAGGAAATACGAAGTAGAAACATGATGCATAATTAAGTGTTTTTTTTATCATTCGGAGTACGAAGTTAGAAATATATGATTACTAATTGGGTATTTTTCTCCTTTTTTC
>NW_020868925.1:87387-88750 GCF_003789085.1 Penaeus vannamei
AGCAACTTCATTTTTTTTTTTTTTTTTCTTTTTTTTAGAACTAAATAAAGACACATTTTTGGTGACACTACGATACGAGGTTGTACATAATAGTATAATTCATATTCAAAGCGAGTAAATAATTAAAAATTCGTTAAAAAAAAAACATTGATACTGACGTGTGGAAAAATAAACGAATTAAATAAGGATTGGTCAAAGGAAGAAATCTTAATGGAAGGAAATTAAATTGTTTACAGTCGAGTGTGTTCTTCTTCTTCTTTCTTTCTTTGTTTCTTTCTTTTTTTCTTTTTCCTTTGTTAAGGCCCCTTCTCCCCGCCTTCCTTCGGACCCCCACCACCCACTTCTTCCCACTACCACCCACCCTAACCTCCCGCGCACCATTCCATATTAATCAACCTCTTTTCTCGAGCGCTCCTTAAAAAAGATAAAAAAAATAGAATAAAAATAAAATCGCCAAGTTATCAGTCAGCTTTGCATCTTTGACTCTTCCTATTTTCATTTTCTTCTTCTATTTCTTTCTTTCCTCCCTCATACGTCTGAGTAAAAGCTCCATCAGCCAAAGCCAAGCACGAAGTATGAAAGAGATGATGTCAAAGTTAGCTGTCAAGGAAGCATTAATGTGCTCTGGCGGAGGGACTGGTAATGTGACTTCCTTCCTGCTGGCTTCGCTTCTGGATCTTCTCTTTGCTCTTTCTGTCTCTTCTCTTTTCTCTTTGCCTCTTATCTCTGCTCTTTACTCTTTCTCTATCTCTGCTCTTTACTCTTCCTCCTATCTCGTCTCTTTATCTTTCTATATCTCCTTCTCTTGGACACTTCACCGTCTCTTCTTCTCTTTAGCTCCCTACGCTTTCTCTATCTCCTTTTCTTTACCCTCCTTCCTGTCACTTCCATCTCTTACCCTCTCTCATTATTCTCTTCTCTGTCCATTTCTTCTGTCTGCTCTACCTGTCGTTATTTATTCGTCTCTCTTACTGCTTCCCTTATCAACCTACTCACATTTATTTAGCTCTATCTCGGTCTTCGTCTCCTGTTCTCTGTTCCTGTCTTCGTCTCTCTCTTCTTCTTTTCTTTCTTTCTTTTCCTTTCTTTTTTCTCTCTTTCTCTTCTTCTCTCTTTCGCTCTCTCTCATCTCTTCTCTCTCTCGTCTCTCTCCTCGTCTCTCTCTCTCTCTCTCTCTCTCTCTCTCTCTCTCTCTCTCTCTCTCTTCTTCTCTTCTCCTCCTCTCTCCTTCTCTCTCTCTCCTCTTTCTCTCTCTCTCTCTCTCTCCTCTTCTCTCTATCTCCTTCTCTCTCTCTTCCTCTTTCTCATCTCTCTCTCTCTTCCCTCTCTCTCTCTCTCTCCTCTCCTCCCCCTCTCTTCTCTC
>NW_020868925.1:91350-108850 GCF_003789085.1 Penaeus vannamei
AATATTCAGTGCATATCTAATGACTGACATCTCTACTCAGTGGTCTGAAAGAATCATCAGAGATGTCCTTTCAAATCCACTTTGTATCAACACTGAAATACTGAGAGTCAGCCCTCCCAAAGTAGTAAGATGGGACCAACATAAATGTGTTGCAAGCAATTTCAGTTAAATCTCCATACTTTCACCTTTTCATTATTACAGCAAAGATCAAGAGAACCACATCCCAAAGCCCTCAACAGGCTATAATACTGGAGAGTACTGTGGATCTTGTGCAGGTAATTTACTTTCCAAGGGTACAGGCAAATAAGGAGTATTTATGAAAATTTAGGAGATTTGCTTCACTAATATAAATCAAAATTATCAAAAGTGCAGGGATCTGGTCCTAACTTTCACACAAACAGGGGCAAATACTACCAAGTGTGAATTATCACTAAAGCTCCTTCATTTTTTACACAATCAGAATCAGAATACAAGTTGGTTAGTTATTCTAACACCAAAGAAGCCTTTCAAACTTTAATTCTGAATATGATAACAAATATTATTAAGTAAAACATAACATTCATACACTGAACCTTACTTCAGTTAAGATGAATCATTCCAGTACAACTGCTCCCAAAATCATAAAAATTGAACCATATAATATATTACCGCATCTAATCTGCAATGTTATAATAATAATTAAATTAAAAGGGCATTTCTTTTACAAATCTTCTGATCTATATTGCTTCTTCTTGACATCATTTTAGTAAAAATTTATTGCATGTAAGCCTTAGAGAGTGTAAACAAGCTACTGAGGCTTTAAAATGTGATGCAAAATATAGTACATGCAATCTGGATATAAAGAAATCCCCACCCCCTCCCAGGAGTTAATCATATGGTTTGCAAGGCTGTATCATGATCAACAGCTAATTCAATATTAATGGTGTGCATCTATTCTTGCCATAACAGAAGGAGACTGAATGCCATTTGGCAAGGATAAGCACAGCATGCGGTCAGCCATCTTCAAGTTATGCACCCTAAGCAATTGTTCACTTATTTAGCTTTGGTTATGATAGTTCCAATGTGGGGTTAAGGCCTTGCTTTTGTCTCAAATGCTGGAAAGTTGTGTATGCCACAGGCATATGTGCACAAGTGTGATAAATGTGTGCTCCCCTAGCTTCTAACTTTTCACTCAAATAGCTAACCACACAATCCCTAATGCATGACCATAGGGTTAATAATAATATTAACCCCCACGAACTGGATGATGTTATGGCCCCGTCACGGAAAAATCTGGGTCAAAGGACAGGTGACATGAACATGTCATGGCAAAATGGCTGCGGGCTGGGTGACGCGAACTTGCCATTATATGTGAAGGCCAGAGTGACGGAAAAGACTCATTAAGAGTGCACAAACCTCTTGGAGTGTGATTAGACTCATTTAGAGCTTGAAAGGGGGCTTTAGCATTATTTTCATTGATAAATGAAAGTGGAATGTAATTTGTGTAACCCGAGATGTAAGAGCACCAGCTCCAGGGAGGATGCCATTTTCATGCTGCGCACCACATTCGTGGCCGCTGTGACTTAGATTAGATACATTAAACATATAACCAAATGTTCCATAATTTTTTTTTGCATCGAGTTATTTACTACATAGAGATGATATGGAGTCTGCGCAAGGAAAATAGGTATTACCATCTGGACAAAGCAAATCTAAAGACAAACATTAACATTGCAAAATGGCAAAAGGCTAAAAATGTTTACACAAAATAACTTTGCAAAGGGGAGACAAGGAGTCTTGTCACTGCTCATGGTTGTTCGTGCACACCCGGCCTACACACTGCATACCTTGGATGTTGGCTACTTATATAACCAACTGCCCGTATTTTCGGCACCATGACTTCCGTGACACAACCAGATCCAACAGTTTATAAAGCCTAAAGCACAATTTTAGAATTAGTTTTTGATTCTTCAGTTTCCAGTTTTCAGGAATTCTTAACTACATTTCCCTGACATCAATGAATACTTGTATGATTGGAAGGAGAATATATCATAATTAGATTTTCATTTCTATTACTTCTGAGACAGGAGTAGCAGTCTAGCCAGCAGGGTTACATGACGTATGATTATTAATAATAGAATGTTATTGTGCTTTAACTGTTACCATGAGATGGTCTGAGCTTGTGAATTAGATGTCAAGTGATGCCCCTTTTACCAGCACCACCAACAAACATGTTTATGTTTGTCTGTGACACTGGTATGGTGGTCCTATATATCCAGACTGAACAGACTATAGTGTTTTATAGTAGATAAAATAGTTTTGCGAAAAGAACATCTAAATTAGACAAAAGATAATTAGAATAAACAGCAATGTCAATAAAAAAATATTTAAGATCAAATTTCACAAGATGAAGAAACAGATAAAATTAAAAGCAGCAAACAATGCCCTCTTCAAATAGGATTCCAAAAAGACATACGGTTCTTTTGTCTTGTCTTTTTTTTTCTCTACCTCTCCTCTCTCTCTCTCTCTTACATACCAGCTCCCTTGGCCACAACAAGTCAAAAGGGTTCCTCATTTCCACACTGACTATAGATGACAGTCTTCCTCTTAAAAATTGTTTTTTATCCTTAATATCTATAAACTTAGCTTTTGCCACTTCTCACTCTCCCTTCCCACAAATTATTTAAGAGTTCATTATGCACTACATCTCCAATTTCTAGTGATGACAATGATGATGACAATATGAAATAAAGCAGAGCAAGTATAATACTAGTGAAGAACTGATAACTTTCAAAAAGAAAAAAGAGGTTGATAAAACATACAAAAAATCACATGAACAGCAAATATACATCAAGAAACACCTAAAGGACGAACAATGAAAGAAAATCTTCAAGTCTCTTTTTTTCCTGTTAGGGTCATCTTCCAGTTACTGATGCACTAAGCTATTCATATAACTCCCAAATTTCCCAATACTCTTAAGATACTTTAAGCCCTGTTCACACAATTTCAATATCATCAGAAATCTGTTTCAACTTCTCTTTCCCACAAAAATTCCATCGCCTTTGTATTTCCTTACAAAGCTGCCCAGTTCCTACCATCATCAGCTGCTTCTATGATCAGTTCTTGCTAATGATTTAAAATAGATTATGAAAAATAAAAACAATAACTACTACAATAAAATTAGTAATAGTAACAGTAGATGTAGTAGTAATAGGAATATTAGTAGGGGAAGGGGAAGGGGAAGGGGAGGAAGGGAAGGGAAGGGAAGGGGAAGGGGAAGGGAAAGGGAGGGGAGGGGAAGGGGAAGGGGGAAGGGGAAGGGTAGTACTGGTGGTGGTATAGTAGTAGTAGTTAGTAGTAGTAGTAGTAGTTAGTAAATAGTAGTATTATAGAAGTAGGAGTACTGACAATAGTAGGAGTAGTACTAGTAGGAGTAGGAGTAGTACTTGCAGGACTAGGAGTAGTGCTAGTAGAAGTAAAAGTAGGAGTGGTCCTAGTAGAAGTAGGAGCAGGAGTGGTAGTAGTAGTAGCAGGAGCAAGAGTAGTAGTAGTAGTAGTAGTAGTAATTGGAATAGGAGTAGGAATAGTAAGAATAGTAGTAGCATCAATATTGTCATTGTCATTATGATTGATTGATTGATTGATTGACTGATTGACTGATTGACTAACTGATTGATTGATTGATTGATTGATTGATTGATGGATGGATGATTGGAAAATGATGATGATGATGATGACTGGACAATGATGATGATGAGTGGTTGGACAATGATGATGATTGGACAATGATGATGATGATTGGACAATGATGATGATGATTGGACAATGATGATGATGATTGGACAATGATGATGATGATTGGACAATGATGATGATGATTGGACATGATGATGATGATTGGACATGATGATGATGATAATTGGACAATGATGATGATATGATGATAATTGGACAATGATATGATGATGATAATTGGACAATGATGATGATGATTGGACAATGATGATGATGATGATGATTGAGCGATGGATGGATAACGATGATGAAGATAAAAACAATAACAATAATGATCATTGTCATTGTCATCATCATCACTGTCATCACTATTAAAACCATGATGATAATGATGAAAAGAAAAATGATAATGACAATAACAATAAGAATAAAAATAATAAAACCAAAAATTATAATGATAATCAATCATCATAATCATTATAATGATGATGCTAATGGTATGATAGTGACAATGACAAAACTGATAATGAAAATGACAATAACAACAATAATGATATTGATAATTTTAATAATGTTAATGATAACAATAAAAATAATGATAACATTGGAAGTAATAATAATAATGACAGTGACAATGAAATAAAAATAATAAAAAACAACAATAATAATGATAATCAATCATCACCATTATAACATTAACAATAACAAAAACAATAAGCACTGAAATAGCAAAATTAATAGCAATAGTAACAACAACAACAATAAAAACAACAATGACAATCATTGACCATCACAACAATCATAATCACCAATTGACTCCTTGCATCCCCTTTGGAAAGTCATTATTTCTCCTTTGCCCTAAGGATTTTTTTGCCTTTTTGCCATTTTCCAAGGTCTATATTTGTCGTCTGATATTCAGTATTCAGATGGCAATAGTGTGTTTTCCTTGCACAGATTCCATATCATCTCATTCCAATCAACCTAGCCTTCAGCAGAAATTCTCACGACAGCATGTTCCCATCAACCCGAAACCTTAGCCAATTTCTTTAACAACATGATGGTCAAGTCACCCAGATCCAAGAGGTTAGTAATGATAATAATAATGATAATTGATCATGAGCACAATCATAAGCATAATCATAATCACAACAACAGCAACAACAACAACTGTCATCATCAGCGAACACCTCAACATTTCAAATTTTTTCTGACCAACTTTAGCATAAAGACTTCCATTCTTATGCTTAAACTTATATCTAGTGAGCAGATCATTAAACCTTACTAACTGCTAGTACATAAATATAATGAACAGATAGTTACTGCAAACTCTAAATCTGCAAGTTATCCAAAGTAGTGGTGTAATGAGCCAAATTATCTTAAAATAATGGTGCTATATTACTCTACATAAAAAAATATAAGACAGTTACCAAAGATCTAGAAGCTATGATATATAAACCGGTGCAGTGTAGTTATAATTTGTGCAGATTCCCTAATCTTTAACTATTTTTATTTTCTTAACAGCATAACAGTGGTTATGAGTGCAGCAGAGTAAGTGCAGATTATGACTAGTTATTACGAAATAGTCTATCAAAGTAATATAGAGCACAGTTGCCCTTGTATTTTGATTTGCCTGTTTCTCCATATAAATGCTAAACATATTCTATAATAATTAACATTTAACGTCTATTTTCAAAATTGACTTCTAGCTCTGTATGTTAAATTAAACTTTAAGCAAATTTATAACAATTAACTATAAACATATACTATATAAATATATATATATAAAAATTATATATATTATCTTTCTATACATATGTTCATATATAATATATAATTTCTGTAAGATATACAATACAAGCCTGACAAGCTATTCAAATCTAAAGGCAATCAGTAATTCCCTCCTCTTTCTCACAACTGTTTGTTATTAGATATAACCAAAATATCTTTAACCCATTAACGCCGGTATATTTTGAAGCCGAAAATAAAAGATTCTAGGCGGCTATAAAACCGGCGGGCGGAGCTGCCCCTGACTATGTCTGCCCGCCGGCCGCAGCCCACTGCTGCATCGGAGCGCGAGCCCCGATACAGCGTCACACTGGCGGGACGCCCGGCAATGCTTATCTTTTTTGGTGTCTCATATGTGGGACACCTGTCGTTAGTGGGTTAAGTCATATAAATGAATTGTAAACCCTTTCCATCCCACATTCCTTCAGCTATTTCCCTTACTTGCATTCTCTCCATAAAAAGACTTTTCCTAATATAGAAAGCATCTATACAGTTCCTTATAGACACCTGGTAAAACACCTGATAAAAAACTGCCATACTATAAAAAAAACATGATATATTGATAAGGAAATGAAAATATAAGGGTCCTTGAAAAAATTAACATAATGCAACTGAAAACTGTCTAAAGGTTATCTAACCTAGGAGTGAATGACATTCTACACAAAGCTATGAGAAACAAGTTATTCATGTAAAAGACTTTTCTTATACCCAATTCAATTATTTTGTATTTTTGTTTAGTATAGTTTAGTAGCTTTGGAAATGGAAGATACTGCATGAACAATATTTATCTGAGTGTGCCTTCAAATTATAAAGGAAAAAAAGTTATTCAAATTTTCCCCATAATCCCCTTGCATCCACAATAATTTCTTTATCCATTTAGAATTCATGAAATATTTTTATTTGTCTAACATGATTTCATTTATCAGCTATACATTAGGTACTAATCCAGTAAAGAAAAAATGGTAATATTTACCCCTGTGAGTATAGAATGATGCTTCTTAAAAAAACTGATGGTTTACTTAGTCAAATAGAAACTTTTTAAGAACCAGACACAATACATTTGGGAGTTATACAATATCTGCATTTCAGCCTGTAAGCAGCAACTCTTCAAAAGAGCAGACTACTTTGAATTGTAATGTTTCAAGTGCCTCTTTCAGGAAAAGCAGTGAAACAATAATGATTAGATTCTTTTAGACATTTTCCAGCATGTTTCTCAACTTCCTTGATCCAATCCTGTGTTTGAAAGAAATGGCAAATTAAGAAATATGTAATCTCTGAGACTTATGATTTTAGTATTCAAACTACATGATAATAATGAACACGTTACTGCTTGCTTTCTATAAAAAGATTAATTCACCATTGCCAATAGTTGGGATACAAATATTCTTAGCTGATAAAAATAATCATAATAAAGGAATATATTAGTAGCATTTACAGCTGGTCCATCCCCCTTAAAATATTATAAATAAAAGGGTATTGAAAAAAACTAAATCCCACACAGAAAACAGGAAAGAAAATGTGAAGTTTAATTTTATAAAAAGTAATCTGGTACAGGCTGGTCCAATGGGCAAGCTTCACTCTGTTGGCATAAACAAGTAGAAGTAATATTACACTATTTCTGTCAAAGATTGCTTTTTCTTCTTTAACACTGTCTACACGGTTTTTCACAAGACTGATGTTAGTACATTGCTGGTACTGATGGTAAAAAGAAAAAAATAATGACAAATGTAGAATGGACAGGGGGAAGGCAGGAGAGGGAAGGAGAGCAGGGGCAAAGGCAAGGAGGAGAGTGGCCAGGGGAAGAAGTGATAGGTTGGGGGAGAGGGGCAAAAGATAGGAAGAAGAGAGAAAGGGAGGGGAAAAGTGAGAGAGAGAGAGAGAGAGAGAGAGGAGAGAGAGAGAGAGAGAGAGAGAGAGAGAGAAGAGAGAGGAGAGAGAGAGAGAAGAGAGAGAGGGGGGAATAGTGGAGAGGGGATAGGAGACAGGGGATAGCGGAGAGGAGATAGGGGACAGGGGATTGTGGAAATGGGAATAGGGGACGGGGATTGTGGAAATGGGAATAGGGGACGGGGATTGTGGAGAGGGAAGAGAGGAAAGGGGAGTGAAAGAGGGGGAAGAAAGGGCAAGAGGGGGAAGGGGAGGGATAGAAAATTAAGAAAGGGGAAGGGGAGGGATAGGGAGAGATAGAGGGGAAGGGGAGGGATAGGAGAGATAGAGGGGGAAGGGAGGGGATAGGGAGAGATAGAGGGGGAAGGGAGGGATAGGGAGAGATAGAGGGGGAAGGGGAGGGATAGGGAGAGATAGAGGGGAAGGGAGGTATAGGGAAAGAGAGAGCGGAAAGGGGGAAGGGGAGGAGAGGGGTAGGGTAAGAGGGGAAGGGGAGGGAGAGGGCAGAGTAAGTGGGATACAGAGAGAGGGAGCAGGCAGGGGAAATGGGAGAGAGGACAAAATAAAGAAATGAAAATATATATTAATATTATATAATAACATTTAATATCAAAGGAAAATGAGTTCAGGATGTAAAGATTATCAAATGAAGGAATAAGGGATTGAAACATGATACTACATCAATCACTTACAAATAATTTAACATCTTTCTAATAGCACCTCACGTATGACCCTCTTCTCTATAAATATCTCACTTTATCTTCTAAATTAAATACCTATTTAATAAAGTAAACATCTGAAGAACTTTAAAAGGCAGCAAGTGGTTCAATTAATTCTACTAGCCAATGACAACTAGAGTATGAGTGAAAGAGTTTCAATACCACAATCAAATATAAGAAAAGGAAGTTTAGAGTAACAGCTTATTAAAATTTTGCATTCAGTCTAAAAAAAAAATGCTTATAGATGAATACAAAAAGTAAAACAAAATTTCAAACATGGAAAAGAAAGCATATTAAAAGGAAAGACAGACAAAGAATTGAAAATACAACTAGGAAGGGATCTTGCAAGAACAGACTTTAAAGACTATGGGAAAAGACCAGCAAAGAGTATAACAAATACTTGGTTTACTTTCCCTTAAATATCAAAATCCCTTAGTGAACAGTCATGAAAAGGCTTCAATATAAAACTTCCTACTGATAATATAAAACCTGAGGGGAAGATGTAATTAAAGACTGCCTATCAAAATAGCACATTCACCCAAATGGGAGAGATGTATCCATGGACACTCCATGCAACTGTATGCTAAGCACCTGTATTCCAGCTGTGCATTTGACCTATAAAGCAGATCATTACAACGAAATGATGAAGACCCACATTCATCTATGCACCAACCAAGAAGGATTATATCTACAAGTTTTATCCCAGGGTCCACAGGGATAAAGGATTCATTAAAAAATCTCTCTCTTTATATTCCTGGATTAGATGGAGAGAGCCTGCATTAAATGGTAAAATAATTTAATTAATAACAGCCTGCATGAATGGTAAAACTGTCATTAATCACATTGGTGCCTGCATCAACAAGATAAAATCATTATCATGTATTAAGACAGGAGGTGATCTGATAGCATGACCTGTTCAAAAGGGGGTCAACATCCAGAAGTTGGGGTTAGTGTCCTGGAAGTTTTGCAGGTTGGAAATCTGCAATAAACTTTGCATAACTAAGAAAGGAGTACATGTGGGTGAGCCTTTGCAGAATTACCAAAACAGCAGACAGTGTGTTAAGCAACAACAGATTATATAAATTATCACTGAAGCATTGCAGTGTCTGCCTCCTGCTACATCATATTCTAAAAGACCCGACCATCTACCACAAAGTAAAAAATAAAAATATTATCTGTTGATCTCAACAACTGGCAGCAAAAATATATTACTACCAAATGAAGACAGCAAAATATAAAACATCCTTCTCGGAGCTTGTAAAACTTTAAATCTTAAGAGCAATAATAAAGTATAATGAAATAAACAAACTTTTACCCTGCTTCTCCTTAGTTTATGGAAGATTCATGGTTAAAACTAAATAGGATAAAATAAGGTTAACAATGAAAGAGTAAATCTGAATCATAAAGAAAACAAAACAAAAAGTATGCTCTGTATATATAAAAAGAATGTGTAGCATCTGTTGCTCTCATTAACAAAGAGCATCTAGAAACATCAGGCAAGTTATGTACATGCTGATATTGAGACTGAAGGGCTTATACTGAGGGAGACATAGTGCACATAATACCCATACTATTTTAACTCTACTTTGAGGAATCAAGTAATATCTTTGTTCTATAAATGGAAGAACTACAGGTCACCAAAGAATGACAACTGAATTCTTTCATGTTGTCCACCACATGATTCAATGTATTTTCAAGTGGATACAACCCTAGTCTCAAACCTATTTCATGCCACTCAAGAAGAAAAAGGTACATACCTGGACAATGTCTCCAACTAACTTAAGTTCCTACCTTCCCTGGTAACCCATCATATAGCCATCCATGAGCATGATAACATGCTAAACTAAGGGATGGCAAGTGTTATATAGGACACAAGAGACAGAAAGACCTGAAGGATACTTTAATAGGTACTGTGTGTAAAACCTGGTGCTGCCCAGCCTGACCCTGGCCCAGTGGTGTGGCCACGGGGTAACAGGAGACAGGGTGCCACAAGCCAATGGGGTGGCTCCAGTTCACCTGGACGGGAGTTAACTAGGAGAGAAGTGCCAACCTGTCTTCAGGATTAGGTGAGATGCCCAGATCGTTGGAGCGAAGACGGCGACTTAATTCTTCAATCTGCAGCTGCACTGTAATAGAGCGGGTTAGCGGGCAAAAATGCCCAAAATTCAATCAATACAGTGTACTTTAATATAACAAATGAGGAAGGATTTTCATGGTTAACTTTTCCTTCAAAAGTATGAGTAACAAGTCAACTGATACTGTCACCCATCGATGTCATTCATTGTTATTAAAACTAAATTACTAATTGCATCTCATGATTTGAAAGCTGAGTCTCGTTGCTTATACCTTTCAAATATAAATACTTTCTTTACTCTTGAATTAACCTGGAAATGAACACGATGGTAATACTTCAGGGAAAGAACTATTAATTAGTTAAGTTTGTTAGGCTGTAAACAAATATATTCATTATAACATTGAAAGTTAACTTACCCATGGCTACAATATTCATCATGGTTATCTCATCCACTCGCCACAATCAGAGATCCATCTGACTATCACATACACTCAAGACTTTCACACAATTGCAAACAAACTTAGATCACTCAGCAACAAAAACACATAAGGGTTTGGCTCATTTTGCAGAAGTGTAGAAGGCGCGAATGGTCTGATACCATCACCTCAGCATTTGCTTGAGTACTGTAGTTGGCAGCTGAGAGATCCTTTTCACACAGAAATATGGCTGCTCTAGATGAGGGCCTCTATGATCTCCATCATCCTCAGCTGATGCGACGCTGAACAGGAAGTTCCTGATGCTTTCCAAGTTGCAGAGACCTGTGCAACCACATCTGGCAAAAAATTGTTACCGCCAAAACCATCTGTAAAATCCCCTTTACTTTTCACTTTGGGGAACAAAGCGCAGTGACTTACGTAAATATGCTTCCTCCTGATCCTTGGACATATTGCTGGGGAGAACAGTTGGCATGCCTGGAATGAATGTTTTGTCCTTCTCATCTCCCTGCCAGCGTGATTTCCTTCTTCTTTTTCTCTCCTCCCGCTCACCTGGAAGGAAAAATCATGAAAAAATTAAAAGACTGTAAGGAAACAATCATTTGAAAAAATAAAGACTGTCCATAACACTGGTTGCCTTGTTAAACTGATAGCTACTGCTTTCATTCAAAACAGCTCCTTTTATTTTTATAGTCGATAACAATACAACTAGATAATTTTCCTCAAAATAATTTTTCAATCATGATAGCACTTCATTATACTCCACTAGCAACAGTACATTTTCAAGCTGAAAATAATGTTTTCTGGGCAGCCCGCCATAGGCAACAAAATCAGAGCACAAGCTCCAATCTAACGTCGAACTGGTGGGATGCATGGTAATATTTATTTTTCCAGGTGTCTTACTCGTTGTAAGTAGATTAAGAGATCCTTTACTTCTTAGTAAAAAGCTTTAATAGGCAACTATAACATCTCATGCTATCCCATTGTAAAATCTCTTGGCAATTGCATAAAATGCATATCTAGGGAAGCTACACTGGAAGCAAACATTATAATTTCTCATCCTTATCTTTTGTATTATAATCCACAGATATTTTTTCATTTTTCTTTTTTAATAAAATATAGAACTTGAACCTGAACACCACAGAAACTAAGCACCCATGCCAAGGTATTTTTTGCTATATCTAATGCTTAGTTTACTTGTTTTTATGTTTGCTTTCTTTTGTAATAGGTATATGGTTTATTTTTGGACCTTTCCAAACAATAATTTTGGGTAATACTGAAAAGAGGACCAAGTAGATATCTATAATATATTTTAAAAGGTAAATCAAGAATAATAAAAAATAAATAAACAAATAAATAAAGGCTATCAGTTTACAGATATCTCCTTGTAAAACAAGGACCACATGCACTTCCAGATTCTTTCAGTAGTCTTTGTCACAACACAGCTTTTGTTTTCACCAAACATCCACATATAACAGCTGTCACAGAATGAAAATCAATAAATTTTGGAGAACAAATATTTTGAACAAATACAAATTAATAGTTGATAATACTTATTCATGACAAAATAAATTATAAAAGTTTAAAACAGACTGCTTCCATCAGAGATTAAGTCACGCAACTAAAATTCACAGATACATGAACCCCATCCTAAATGCTCAAACTACACAAACATTGCTGCATGAACCAAAAACTTTCCTAACTCCCAGACCCCTGCCATCTGCCATACTTCCCTTGCTAATATATAC
This sequence comes from Penaeus vannamei, assembly GCF_003789085.1. Lineage (NCBI taxonomy): Eukaryota > Metazoa > Arthropoda > Malacostraca > Decapoda > Penaeidae > Penaeus > Penaeus vannamei. Next base: position 103,712 of record NW_020868925.1, read on the forward strand.
TTCAACCTATAAAAATAGTGCGACATAAAAAAATTTGTTTGCCCTATGAAATTTAAATGCCCACTATGGGTATATTGTGTCAGCACAGTTTTCTAACCACTACAAGCCAGATGACGTGTCCATTGCATTATGAAATTGGGGTGACATGAACATGCTGTCATGGGAAAATATAGGTGACAAACTTTCCATCAAAAGAATTTCAGCTGAAGGCTCAGGTGACTGGAATGACTCGCCACACGTGCACAAATTTCTTATTTTATTGATAAACAAGTCTGAAATTAATCAAGGAAATTACTGGGTGAGAGAGGTTAAACAAGAATAATAAAACCAGCAGAAAAAAAAAAAATAATAATAATAATTGGCTAATGCAACTCTCTAGATGTGCCCACTATCTTTAAAAGTTTACAGACCTACGCACCAACTTTTGAAAAAACTCTACAGGATTTCAACCCATCATTAGAGACTTATTCTGTTCACACTATTTCCCTTTTGCCCTGTAATTTTCCTGGTGCCTTTAATGCCCTCCCCTGCTACTGAAACCAAGAATGAAGGGGGGTGGGGTGGGGAGCACACAAAAATTTCTCTATATTAGGATAGTACAGTATGAGAATAATCTACCAAAAAGAAAATCTTTGCGATCCGTTTGGCAGTACAAATCTGTAAAATCACCTCCATTTCTTCTTCGTTGCCACTGTATACTCTTCATATTCACAGAATCATCGCAACACAGAAAACAAAACATTTCTCACCAACTTTCTGTCATGGAATGGTCTCCATGAGCTGTCAAACATCAACAGTGGCAAAAATGCATATGTATAGATTATTGTAAATAGAGTATAAATAAATCTTAATTTAAATGAAGGACGCATACTTACAATAATAAAAGATATTAAAAGCATAAATGTGAAGAGCAGATAATGAACTGCTTGGCATATCTAAGAGTTATGCAGTCAATGTAGTATTTATCCTCACAATGTAAACAAGATGAGCAACTCAGACTGAGCGGCAATATTCAGTGGATATTTTCATCATTTAGCCTTAAATATGAGGCTGAATCAGCTGTAAAAATGTTTCTATATTATTTCATATGGTCTAAAAGATGGCGGTGTCCATTTCCCTCTATCATTTCACTCTAAGTAACTTATACCGATTCTTTGTTTGCTATTGTGTGGTTAACCAGCCATACTGTGAGGTCATAATATGTTTGGGTAATTGTTACCAAGAGCGACGCGCCCTCACAGACTTTTTTTTACAAGAAATCCAATGATTTTGAAGATTCTTGCAGTTTTTTTTTTTTTGCAAATGAATCGTTTCAAAGGGATCCAAGTAATACTTCTCCATAGACAATCTTAATTTGAAAGTTCCGATAGCATGGGAGGGCAAGAAGTATATCATGGAAATTACCGGGTAAACAGGCTCAAAAAATAGAATAAAAAAGTGTAAAACCAGCACAAAAAGTACTTAACATTGATTTATGAAACTCTACAGACATGCCTACTGTCTTCGAAATTCTATGGACTGCTGCGCCAAAAATTCTTAAAACTATGGGAATCTTGTAAAATCTATTGGAATTCACACCATCCAAGCCCCCCAGTAGTAATCGTAAACATCCTGACCAATAAACTAACCAGAACCTAACAATCTAAGTTGCCATGACTAGGCATGACCTTTTTATCGGCAAACAGCAATTCAATTAATTTAATAGCCAATCGGGAAACAAAGCACGTGGAAACAGCAAATGAATGAACATTAGCTGGTATTTGTTACAGAGAGCAACGCACCCTTCCAGAGACTGAATTTTTAATAATTGTTTTTCTGCAGGAAATCCAATGATTTCACCAATACTCAGCATTATTCCTTCTGCGAATGAATCATTCAAGGGATTGAGTACCATTTCCCCATCGATAAACTTGATCTGATAGTCCCTTTAGCAGGGGAGGGCATGAAGTATATCAGAAATTATTGGGTAAAACAGGCTTAAGAAGAATAGCAATAAAAAATGTGTGAAACTAGCACACAAAAAAGAAAAAAAAAAAGAAAATTGGCCAATTACTTTCTACGGATGTAATCGCCATCTTTGAATTTCTACAGGCTGAATTCAAAAACTCTTTGGGGACCCAATCCACTTTTCGGCAAAACTCTGGAAACTCACACTTTCCAAACCCCCCAAAAATTTATTGACCAATAAACCAGCCTAATACTTCAATTTAAGTTGCCGTGACTTGGTATGCCCTTCGGACACTACCCGAGGGGAGGGTTGATGGGGGCTCTGCCCCCCAACGTCCCCTAGGACACATTCTCTTCACCTTAGTATGTACAGCAAGATAGAGCTGCATTCACACTGTAAAATAATAAACCAAATATCAGCCTAATATATCAAGTTAAGTTGCCGTGACTAGGTATGCCCTTCGGACACTGCCCGAGGGAGGGTTGATGGGGGCTCCGCCCCCTAAAACGCTAAAACACATTCTCTTCATCTTAGTATGTACGACAAGATAGAGCTGCATTCACACTGTAAAATAATAAACCAAATACCTTTATATCCGGAAACGTTAAACTTTCGTTATTTCTTAGTACCGTCTAGCTTGCTTCAATATCAATCGCATTTATCATCATTTGGAGCTCTTGATGGACCCAGATATTAAACTGGGATGATTACTTAAGGGAAAGAGTCGTCGGTACGATCACGAAATTCGTTATCCGATCCTGCTTACTTTAGTTTTTTAGCTAGGTCAATAATTTTTTTACACAAAGTGCATGGGTATGTGATGCTTGTATACAAGAAATTTGATTAAAAAAGCTGCGTAAATTTTTGCGCAAAAAAAAAAAAAAAAAAAGAGAGATGATAGAATTCAAAATTATGTGATGGTTTCCTTATAGTGAATAGTACTGCAGTTTCCTTCTGACCAGAGTTAGTCAACAAATAGGAGTACCAAATGTAGCATTTATGTAAATCTATCTGAAACGACAATGTTTCAGTTACCTTGCAAAAAAGCGCCTTTTTTTCGTCGAAAATCGCCATTATTTTTTTCAGTAAAAAATGTATTTGGTGGAAATAATGCATGACTTTGCTACAGTTAGTAGATACGAACTGGACGATCATTTTGCAACAAGAATTATTAAAATCGCGTAATTACATACAAAGTTAACCTTACTATCATGCGTGAAAATATGATTTTGAGAAAATAGCAGTTTTTGTCATTCATCGTCATTACATCATAAAGGTCATACCAATGATTACCAAATGTGAATATCTACTTAGACAATTCCTTGGCCTTTAATATGAGTCCTGTGGTAGAGGGTCAGGCCTTGTTCAGGTAATTTTAGGTCATCTTTATGTCAAGGTTAGGTTAGGTTAGGTGGGAGTGTTCTCTGAAAAGTATACTTTCAGATGTCAAGGCTCCTGGTCCTCTGTCATTTACATATCATAGTACATAATAAATCGTATATTATGCATTTCTGATATATAAATGACATATTGTTAGGTTTTCAACAGGTTGAAAACAAAACATGTGTACTCCCGAAAACTTTATCAATCGCACTGTTCTCCCGTCCTTGCTGCTGCTGCCTGTCTGCTGAACGCAGCCTAAACTATCGTACAGCAGTATCATACCAAAGAAATTCGCAAAAACAGCCGAAAAAAAAAAATACAAGAAAAACAAAGCATGAAGCAAAAAGGGGTGTGGCAGCACGAGGGCATTTAAATACCCCAGACCTTTAAACCGCGGAAAGGAGCGCGTTACGCATCTGGCAACCGGCGCCCTGGGTGCGTCACATGGTCATGTATCCACACACAAGTTTGAAAAAAATAATTTGTGAACCGTACTGACGACTCTTCCCCTTAAGTCTAATTTTGCTTTGTTGCCACTGCATGTCTTAAAAATAACCCAGAATCAACATAACACTGGAAAAACAACATTTCTCACCAGCACTCTACCTCGAAATTAGTGCAGCCTGAGCTGTCATCCTGTCTGGTGAAAGAAAGTGTGAAACACTAGATGCGCACAATCCTGAACAAGGGTATAGATAAATCTTAAAATACGCAAATAAAGTATAATAACATTAATAAAAGACTTTGAAAGCATAAATGTGTAACAGCAGACACTGATATCCTTTTGACAAACGTAGTAACATACAAAATAGTTTGGACATCGCAGTAATGAGGTCAGGGGTCAGTGTTTTGTTATTTCTGGCAAGGTAAAGAAGTTGCTGGACTTAGAATTTGAGCGGCAACCACGCATTATATCTTTGTCATTTAGCAGTAAACTACTGCAACTTAAACTATGTTCTAGCCCACTCTATTTCTTACGCTCTATAAGATGGCGTGTCATCAACTTATACCCATTAACTAAAATAGAAGCTATGAAATTCAATATTAAAATTAGTTTCGCCATGGCCTCCATGTGTGCAGGTTGTCCTATCAAACCATACTAAGTTATGAAATATCAATTTGAAGATGACTAGTATTATTTGAAACTATTACATGAACACAGTGCTAACTTCTGAAGTGCTTTGCGACCAGCCATTGCTTGTGTTCACGTAGACCTCTCTGACGCTCCCACTCCTGCAAGGCCTCCGTTGATATCGACAACCCTCAACCCAGCCTCTCTGCATAGGTATGTAGAAAGGTATATTTTTATGGAAGTGACTATATATTCGGTACTTAGTGTGCATATGACTGACATGTGGGAGCGCCCAATGCATAGTCTGATGCTCTCTTCTGCCGTGAATAGACGGAGGATTCTTTGTTTTCCTGGGTAGGGGTCGCAAGGGGCATAGTCCCCTACATTAGACACTATAGTGACTTAATCGGCACCACGATTACAGCAGATATTGAGAATTCCACACTGTACGTGTGTGATATGAAGAGTGGCGCAATTCTGGTATGGAAGAGAGATCCAAGCCATTTCCGATGGAAATATACACTAGAATTAATCGAAACAAAAAAATAGAAATCAAATGAATCTAGTTTCTTCCCAAGAAGTGTTGGCGACGTCTTTTTCCATATTTACTACAAATATTAGTCCACTGCAGCTTAATTTATGTTGTATCTCACCATTTCTCATGCTCTATAAGATGGCAGTGTCCATTTCCCTCTATATTTGCACATTCCCATAAGTAACCAGTACCAAAATAAGT
>NW_020868925.1:121350-141769 GCF_003789085.1 Penaeus vannamei
TTCATGTACTTCTAAGAATCACAAAAATATTTTTTGGAAATAAGATTATTTACATTAGTATTATAGTAGTTCCACAGAGATTTATTTTTCACATGCATAATTTTTTTTCCGAAACTGTGCCATATTCAGAAGTAATCAGATAGTCCAGAAGTCAGTATATTTTTGCTGGATGTTCTGCAGGTGTATCAGTATCATATACATGTGAATGTATTATTACAAGATATAGACAGTTTTTTGATTCACATATTATATATCTTTAGAAGTGCATGCCTAGAACCGAGGAAATATATTTCTACCATTTTCTAGGCATTTATTGTATTAGAAGACATTGGGCCAAAGTCAAGAGTTCATCCTCTCGCAAGCGCACACACAAAGATGAAAATGATCGGGAGAAAGACAGCAAGAGAGCCAGGGTCAAGGAGGAGAAAGAGCCACCCCCTGAGAGCAAGCAGCCCCCACCACCACCTGCCACAGCTCCCAATAACACAGTCAGCCCTGGCCAGATCCAGGCTCAGGGTAGGGTAGCATAAATCTTATTTTTTGTCATGTATGCACACTATTATTGATATTATCATTTTTGTTGTTGATGCAATAGCTTTTGTATACTGATGACAATTTTTACCATTAGATGGATATAATTTATTTTTATATGAATTCCAGATTAAGGATATTATGGCCAAGGCACAGGCAGTTATTGAGGAAAGAAAAAAGGCAATGGCAAACCTGCATCCAGTGGAGCCAAAACCTGCAACCAATGGAGCAGGTATGTACACATCAATAACACCCAATTCATCAATTGTAATTAAGAATTGCCACTTCAGAAAGATCTGCAGCATTACTTTGAGATAAACTAGGTGTATGCCTATCACTTTTATGCTCACTATATTTTAATGATATAATTCTGTAAATTGTTTCTAAGTAATAGAGATGCCTCATGCCACATAGGTTAGGTATTCTTTATTTATTCATTTTCTTTCTTTGAAATAGTTAATTGAAAATAAACTTTTTAAACAAGTAGTACTTCTACTGAATTACAACAATGACAGAAACAGTTTTTTTCTCAATTGAATATGCAGCTTTGTTAAATTTCTTGATAACCTTCTATTGTCATATTGATTTTTTTTTGGAATGGCATATTTTTTTGTTTGGGAATTGCAGCTGTACCCTTGATCAACCAAGCTACCCCAGCAGTCTTAGCAGCTGTTGGGAGCAGTGATGTGAGTTCTCGCATTGCTGAACTACAAGCACGCATTCAAGCACAACTAGGTAATGTGTCTGCAGTAGGGATTGGAAGTGCCTTGGCAGCTGGTGTAGGTGGAGCTGGTGGAGCCCCTCCACCAGCTAAACCTCAAGGTGAGCAAAGCAAGCCAACACCTCTTATTCTTGATGCTGAAGGAAGAACTGTAGATATGAGTGGAAAGGAAGTTCATCTAACACAGCGGATTCCCACTCTAAAGGTAGATTATTTTCACTTCATGTGTCCTTGCAGTAAAGAGATGATATTGAAAAGCTTTTTTCAACAGTTTGTACTAAATTTTGTGTGGAATAGATTTCAGTTTTGTGTGTGTGTGCATGGGCATTACATGTGTGTGAATTGAAATTTGTAGCATTTCAGGGAACTTTCCATTGCAGGCCAACATACGAGCAAAGAAACGAGAGGAGTTCAAGCAACAGTTGCAGGAGAAACCTGTTGAAGATACTGTTGAAAGTACATTCTTTGATAATCGCGTCAGTATTAGACCTTCCATGAAAGCTAAAAGAATGTTTAAGTTCCATGACCAGGGCAGATTTATCCAGTTAGCTCAGAGGGAGAGAGCAAAGGTGAGTGTTTTGTACATAGAAAGTGGTTACCCTATTTTATTTTTAAATTCAAGGCTAAGAAAAATTATATAAATATGTAAACTTATGTATGTATGTGTTTATTGATTTAATATGTTGTTTTTGTATAAGGAAAAGAAATTGTTCTTAAGAAATGCATATATCCTAATATTGATACTTTACACAGGTTCCATTTTGATGTGTTTGTCTTATGTGCATTTAAAAATAGTATCTAATGAGTGTCATTTTGTATCTTACAGGCTAGGCTAGAGAAACTCCAAAATGAAATCTCCCAAGTTGCAAAGAAGACTGGCATTTCTTCTGCAGCTAAATTAGCACAGCTGGAGCAGCGAGACATCAAAAGCACAACTGATGGATGTCCAGAAGTTGAGTGGTGGGATGCTGTTATTCTGAAAGGAAATAGGTAGGAAACTTTGTCAGTATGATATTTATTTGTGGATTACTAATTCTACTTATATGTTTTTATTCTGGGTTGTTACTCTCTACAGCTTATGGACACAAGATATAGCTTCTTTATATATGTATCTGCTTGAGTCTTTTGATTGCAAGGTCGAAGGCTTCTTGAAGATTGTCAGGTTTTGCTTCCATGCATAAGGCTAGATGTGCAATTACTTTGATGAATTACCTGTTGAGGTAATATCATCCTCACTCATTGAAGAAGAGAAACAAAATAATATATTGAATATATTCTCTTGTAAGTCTGAAATTATTAAGAGGTCAATTTCATTTACATGATGACCTAACAACCTGATAAACTTTTGGGGGACTACAGGTCTATGAACATGACTTTATTAAAGATAAGCAATGATCTACAAATGAGGAAAGATTCATGAAATTCTATAAATTACATTGTCGAAACAAATGTTTGGAATTTTTACTGGATTTGCTTTTCTGTTGATGGTTAATGAAAGAATGTCTTATATGTAGCTAGTCTTAATTGGATGATATATATCATATTTTCTTAGTTTTGGTAGATTGTAGACTAATATAAAAAAAAAATGCAGTATAACATACAAGGTGACCCAGTAAATCTCATCCTTTTTTGTGTTCATTCACTAAATGGAAGTGTGCTCCACTGCCATATAAAATCCTCTTAAATTTATACACAAGCTTGCTCTTTTTTGCTTTTGTTTCTGTATTTCAGCTTTGGTTTATAGAATGATTGCCATTTTTGCTGTTCATCTATAAAAAGTTTTGTTATTATGATATGCTCTAGGAACTCACATTTTCTCATGTTCAATTATGCTATTGGATTTAAACCCTGTGGAACAGTGAAGTGTGAATCATCACACACGCACACACCACACATGCATGAATTATGTACCAACACACATCTCCTACCTCCCTACCTACCTACCTCTCTCCCTCTCTCCCATTCTCTGTCCCTTCCTCCCTCCCTCCGTATCTACCCGCCTACCACTTACCTGCCCACCTATCCACCCCCTGACCTGCCCACTTATCCACCCACTTACCTGCCCGCCTACCCACCCACTTACCTGCCCGCCTACCCACCCACTTACCTGCCCGTCTCTACCCACCATTTACCTGCCCATCTACCTGCATACCTACCCACCCACCAACCCATAAATCAACCCACCTACCTATCCACCTACCCTCCCACCCAACTACACATCCACCCACCTGCCCACACACTCTACCACCCAGTTACCCAACAACCCTCCTACCTACCTACACACCTACCCATCCACCCATTCACCCACCTACCCACTCACCCATCCAACAACCTACCCACTCACTCACCCAACAAACTACCCATTCACCCATCCAACCTCCTACCCACTCAACCTCCTACCCACTCAACCTCCTACCCACTCAACCTCCTACCACTCACCACCCAACACCTACCCACTCACCCACCCAACCACCTACCCACTCACCCACCCAACCACCTACCCACTCACCCACCCAACCACCTACCCACTCACCCACCCAACCACCTACCCACTCACCCACCCAACCACCTACCCACTCACCCACCCAACCACCTACCCACTCACCCACCAACCACCTACCCACTCACCCACCCAACCACCTACCCACTCACCCAACCACCTACCCACTCACCCACCCAACCACCTACCCACTCACCCACCCAGCCTCCTACCCACTCACCCACCCAACCACCTACCCACTCACCCACCCAACCACCAACCCACTCACCCACCCACCCACCTACCACCACCTACCCACTCACCCACCCAACCACCTACCCAGTCACCCGCCCAACCACCTACCCACTCACCCACCCAACCACCTACCCACTCACCCACCCAACACCTACCCACTCACCCATCCAACCACCTACCCACTCACCCCCCACCACCTACCCACTCACCCACCCAACCACCTACCCACTCACCCACCCAGCCTCCTACCCACTCACCCACCCAATAACCAACTCACTCACCCACCCAACAACCTACCCACTCACCCACCCAACAACCTACCCAGTCACCCACCTAACAACCTACCCACTCACCCACCCAACATCCTACCCACCACCTACCTGCCCACCAACCCATCAACATACCCATCACCGACAGCATATCCACCTACCCACCTAACTCTCCACCCACCTTACCTCCCATCTACCCACCACTTACCTACCATTCCATTTCCCTACCCATCTCCCTGCCCATCTCCCTGCCCACCTCCCTGCCCACCTCCCTGCCCACCTACATACCTACCCATCCATGTAATAGACAAGTACTTGGTATTTGGTTATATTACAGTCTATTGCATTTTTATTATTTTTTTGTATGTATGTTTCTTTTTATGTAAGTGTTCATATATTAATTATTAAACTTATTGTCTCTCAATTTATCCTGTAGGTACCCAGAGGAGAATGAAACTATTGCTATCAATGAAGATTATATTACAAGGCTTATAGAACATCATTAGAAATGAAGTGCCCATCTGATCCATCTAAACCAGTGACTCTTCAGGTGTTCCTGACAAAGCAAGAACGTAAAAAGTTACGTCGCATGAACAGACGTGAAGCATGGAAAGAAAAGCAGGAGAAGATTCGTTTAGGATTAGAGCCTCCACCAGAGCCAAAGTTTGATATTGAATCAAGTTTTTAGCTCATTGCCTCTGGGTGTCTCCTTTGCTGTACCAAGCCATGTGTTAAGGGGAAGATTAGAAGCATGGGAAATGGATATATTCCTACCCTTTACAGTTTTGGCTGCATGAATTCCAGTAAATAAGGCTAAATGATGACTTCAGGTCTACTTTTGATGTCTGTAACTCTCTAGCAGCTGCAGTCATGGCTAAACGAGCATTCAACTATTTAGTGTAACTTGGTGTACTGAGTCTATCAGTGTAGTGGTATGGGCATACATTCTGTCCTTTGGCATTGGGTTAATTGTATGTTTTCAGAGAAGTAAATATGCCTAAATAGAGATGTACAGTGTGTTATTTTTAAAAGTATTTTGTATTGTATTTTCTTGATGATATTTTATTGAACTTGACATATTTGCTTGCCTGGTAAGATGTGAAACAAATGGTGGAATCCTTTGCTGAAAGATTACCTGAGATATTTCTTATTTAAAGCTTATTCCTCTATATATAGGTGCGTATGGCAAACTTGATGCGTGTGTTAGGGACAGAAGCTGTCCTGGATCCAACAAAAAAATGGAGAAGCTGTGAGGGAGCAGATGGCCAAAAGACTGAAGGCTCACCAGGATGCCAATGCAGCAAGAAAGCTCACACCGGACCAGAGGCGGGATAAGAAAATCAGGAAACTCAAGGAAGATACAACTACAGGAGTCCATGTATCAGTGTACAAGTTAGTATATTTGGTTGTGGCTGGTTCATGTGGAATTTTCAGGGGAATGTTGACTTTTTGTACTTCCAGTCCATGAAATCTTGCATGTAGGAAACATACTTTAGGCTATAGATCAATAAGTAGGGAAGTTTAAAGGCTTTAGTAATTGCCAAGGGTTTAAGGAAGTTCCACATTATTTACTTTTGTGACATCCCCAACTCGATATTTATCCAATGCTGTTGTGAATATTGACATCTAGCTACCAGCTTTGATGATATTTATTAAATTTGTCCTTTTAACCAGTATTCTCAGAACTCAAACAGGGCTAAAATGAATTCTGATGAAAAAGGTAGCTATCAGGCTTGGAAGTTAACAGCCATATAGCCAGAAATATATTTGATCTGACTCTGGTTGATGTAAAGAAACTAAAAAGTTGACAGATAAGAAAGTCTTTATGTAAATCTTGTTGCAAGAACATCCTATTTTTTCTGAGAAAAATGAAAACAGATAAACATTGGTTAATACTGGAGGAAATGTAACTTATGTAATGTGTGTGCTTTTTTAATGATATAATTCTGGCTGTTCATAATTTTAATTTTTGATAGGAAATTCATAGTTAGTCCTTGTATGGATTTCTCTGTTTTTCATATTTTAGGATATTTAGAAAAAATATAATCAATATTATCTCAATATATCTTCTTTTTCAGAGTGACAGACTTTTCAAATGGTTCCCACAAGTTTAAGGTTGAAACCAATGCAAAACAGCTGTTCTTGACTGGTACAGTTGTATTATTTAAGGATATCAATGTAGTTGTCGTGGAAGGAGGACCCAAACAACAAAAAAAATACAAGAAGTGGGTATTCACTACAGCTAGTAGAGTAAACTAAAATAATTTTTGTATATAGAATTTAATTTTTCTGAAGTCTTTTTTTAATTTAGGTTGACTTTGACTTCTCACTTGACATATCAAAATCATATATATTTATACTGTATTCTACTTTATATTTCTTGGATATTGATATATTTTCACTTTTAGGCTGATGATGGAGCGAATTAAATGGGCAGAAGAATCACGTTCGAAAGATGCTGAATTAGAATCAAAATGCCAGTTGATTTGGGAAGGGTCAGTACCTGAACGAAGCTTTGGGGAGGTAAGTATCACTTTCTATGAATTCAGAATATCTAAAGTAATAATTTGTTATTGAAATATATTTGTTGATTTCATTATCATCCTGTTTATTAATAGATAATCTATATCTGCAGATGCAGTTCAAGGCTTGCCCCACAGAATCTTTTGCAAGAGATCATTTTAAGAAACATGGAGTGGAACAATATTGGGACTTAGCTTATGGCAAGAAAATCCTTGAAGAAGCAGATGAAGGTGTCTGAGGGCTAAAGCAATGGGAATGTGTACATTTAAGCAAGGGGTTATCAATATTTTAATAATCATCATCATTTTGTTATCATATTGTTATTTTTGTACTTTCCTTTTTTCTCTTATCTTAGGAATATCATTAAAAAAGCTCAGGTGTTTCATAAAGTTTTGATGAAACCTTTCAAATTAGGTTGAGCGTTGTTATGCAAGCTATTGATTTTTTTTTTTTTTTAATGAATAACATCACAGAAATACTTCCATGGACAAGACTTGTATGAATTGTTCGCCATATTGTTATGAATTGTGTGGTACACTTGACTGTGTAAGTTGAATTTCTATACAGAAGTGTTTTGTCTCTTCCAGCATAAAAAACTGATATGAAATTTGTTTATAAATTGTCCTCATTTTCTTTTTTTTTGCCAGATATTTTCTGCAATCCAAAAAGTAATAGAGCTTCATCTACTCACTTCAGTTTTAATGGGTTTTATACTGAACATACAGATGCATATTTTGCCCATTTGTTTTCTACACGACTTTGCTCTTGAGTGTTACTGTTTTTGATAAATAAACTATAACACCTAAGGATGGTACAACATCAGTTAATGTGTGTGTTACTGACTGACAATTCTATTATAGAAGTTATATTACCAAAAATTTGCTTTAATTCCTGTTTTTGGAATGGAGCAGACAAGTTATGTAACAAAAGTTCATTTATTTCTTTAAAATGGAAATCAGATTTAAGGAAGTTCTCGACAAATAAGAATACCCACATACATGCTACGGTTTACATACATTATTAAATAGAGATGTATTATGCTAAATGTATTTTTTTTTTTTTTTTAATTCAGTTTCAACTTGATGTGATAATGACTTCAGCTATGATATAAAGTCATGATATGAGTCAAGTGGTGCATTTATTTGCATCTGTATATTCATCATTTTGATGTTTTAGACATAGAGACAGTAAATGAGTGTTTTCCCAATATGTTTCCATTTGAAGACAGGCCCTAATGCTGGGTGGTGATAGAAGCCCTCTAAAGTAGCTCCAAGTCTCTTTGTAGCTTCATTTCCTAAAGTCATGTATGTCACAGCCAAAGCAGCATTGAGAGAGAGGAATGTATGTTTCTCTTACTTCTAATTTATCCCTTGAGCAGTTGCATGGAAGGCTTGGTACTTGGCTCATTATGATATAGGTAAATCCTGTACTGATTGGGTTAAATATGCTGATTTTAATACTTCTATGTATATGTATTTTTACATGCCAAACTAAAGTATTGCTTATATATATTTTAGATACTCTCACACTCACGCTCACTTATACACGCTTACTCTTGCTCTCACTCACTCTCTCATTCAGACACTCTCACTCTCACTCTCTCTCTCACTCCCCCCCCCCCCCTCTCTCTCTCTCTCTCTCTCTCTCCTCTCTCTCTCTCTCTCTCTCTCTCTCTCTCTCTCTCTCTCTTCTCTCTCTCTCTCTCTTCTCTCTCTCTCTATCTCTCTCTCTCTCTCTCTTTCACACACACACACACACATACACATACACACATACACTCACCTCACTCACTCACTCACTCATTCACACATTCGCACAACACACACACCACACACACACACACACACACACACACACACCACACACACACACACACACACACACCACTCACTCACTCACTCACTCACTCACTCACTCACTCACTCACTCACTCACTCACTCACTCACTCACACTCACATCACTCACACTCACTCACTCTGTCACTCACTCTCATTCACTCACACACACACGCACATGCACACGCACATGCACATGCACATGCACATGCACACGCACACGTACACACACACACACACACGCCACACACACCACACACAAAACGCACACACACACACACGCACACACACACACACGCACACACACACGCACACACACACACACACCACACACACACACACACACACACACCACACACACCACACACACACACACACACACTCACTTCACTCACTCACTCACTCACTCACTCACTCACTCACTCACTCACTCACTCACTCACTCACTCACTCATCATCTCTCTCACTCACTCATTCACTCTCTCACTCACTCATTCACTCTCTCACTCACTCATTCACTCTCACTCACTCATTCACTCTCTCACTCACTCATTCACTCTTCACTCACTCATTCACTCTCTCACTCACTCATTCACTCTCTCACTCACTCATTCACTCTCTCACTCACTCATTCACTCTCTCACTCACTCATTCACTCTCATTCTCTCTCGCTCATTTTCTCTCTCTCTCTCTCTCTCTCATTCTCTCTCTCTCTCTCTCTCTCATTTTCTCACTCTCTCTCTCTCCTCTCTCTTCTCTCTCTCCTCTCTCTTCTCTCTCTCTCTCTCTCTCTCTCTCTCTCTCTCTCTCTCTCTCTCTCTCTCTCTCTCTGTTTCCAAATGAATAATGTAGCCTATCAATTAGGTAGTCAGAGTTGACCTAAAATCACGGAGCCCTGGATGCATTTTTCAGTGAAAATCTTGTTGATACTTTAAAGGTGATGGCTAAAGCCAAGAAACTATTTATTTACTTATTTATTTTTGTACTTGCTTTTTAGTATCATGTGATGAAATTAATCAGTAATTGAGATTAATATGATGAATAGTTTTGAAGATATATCTCCACAAAGTATTGGTGCCACACAGCAAATTTGAGTTTCATGAAGTACTTCATCCCCTCAGGCTCATTTCTAGCTCCTATTTTTTGTATATTTTTCTCATGCATTGATTCTCCTTTCTTTTGTCTCTTCCTTTTCTTCGAATCTGCCTCTCTCATTCATTCTTTATGTGCTCTTTCTTTACCCATTTCTTTCCCTCATTTATTTACTGTATACGTTGGTGTACAAGTCACAGATCAATTCCTAAAAATTCACTGTGATTCTACATGATAAACCAGGCTAACGTAACCTACCCTATGTGTTAAGTCAATGATGTTATTATAGTTTCTATGTTAAATTGACTTACTAAACATGAATTTCAGTAGGAAATATTAGTGATGCACTGTGAGAATTATGGGAGGTGATGTACGTGTCGTGCAGCCAGTTTCACTTGTTTACCCTTAAGTGGAAAAATGTACAAGTTGACCCATGGTTTTGAAGATTTTTTTAGGCTGCAAATGTCAACTTACACACTATTTTTATATGGTAATTTAACCATTCACTCTCTATTCCTCCTGCTGTCTGTCTGGTTTAGACCATACATTAACTTCCCAGGCCATTGCTGGATCATCTAAATTTTATAGCTCAACCGGATTGAATTCCACTCTAAACTTTGCAGAATCATATCCTCTTCTACTATATCCGTGTTATCCATAACCTTATAACACATCTGAGAGAATATCAGAATATGCAATATTAAACACAAAATCAGCATCAGCTAATCACTTCTGTGACAACATCAAAAGCTTTCTATTTGGGTCAATAGCTTGGTGCATTTAAAGGTAAGAACTCCATATTACTCATCATACTAAATTCATTTATTGATGAGTAATATCAAATGATACCAAAGATTGGATAAGTGGGACTGGCCATGACCTTCAGCTTGCAATATAATTATGGCACCTAATCAAGGAAGAAATTGCAACATGCTGATACAGGATATTGTGTGTAATTAGTAAAAAGAGTATAAAAAAAATCCCATCACAAATCATAACCTGCAGCACACTACAATGACAAGTAATCTGTTTCATATTCAAAATTACATTAGAGAACATATTCTTGTGTATGATTATTTAATCATCAAAATTAATACTGGGCCCTATGAAAATTAGCAAATCTACCAAGACCACTATCAAATTACAAAAGGTTTTAACATGCACATGGTATATGGGTTTGTTTGTGAGCTTGCATTCATGCATGTGCTCACATGTGTAATTAAGAGAAGTGCCTGCATGTGGTGTCACAGCTCCTTGACAGTTTTGAGATATGCCAATACAAACATTGTTTTACTGAACAAAATTTAGACCCCGTATTATTTCATAACCCTTAAGCACTGGAGAATACAGAAGAAATAATTCAGCATATTGCTAGTGAGCAGGTTCTTGACTTGCATTTTCCATCATATGGGGAATGATTTCAATGTATGTTTCCAAGAAATTTTATAAAGGTTCGCTTTTGTGTTCAATGGGCCTCTCTCTAGTTATTTTTGTGTGTGTGTGTTGTGTGTGTGTGTGTGTGTGTATGTGGTGTGTGTTGTTGTGTGTGTGTTGTGTGTGTGTGTGTGTGTGTGTGTTGGTGTGGGTGTGTTGTGTGTGTGTGTGTGTGTGTGTGTGCGTGCGTGCGTGCGGCTGCGTGCTGCGTGCGTGCTGCGTGTGCGTGTTTTGTGTGTGTGTGTAAGATAGCCCGTTAATTATCTATTTTAGTCCACATCAAACAAAGATTAAGTATCTGGTTAGCTGTATGTTGATAGGAATAATAGTATACAAAGAATACTAACATTTTTGCTTCCTGCTTTTAAGTTCAAATGGTAAAACTTTCATTTTTGTAGAAGTTAATATAGAAATATATTTTGTTTATTTTAAAAATAAAAGGAAGGTCCCCAACCTTGAAAATATATCCAGTGAGACTCAGACCATTATCACTTTGGTCTGGAACCTTTTTATTCAACTATTATCAGAGACATGGTGTATATATCATTTAGATGTGGTATCTGATCTCTTGTAAAGCTATATATCTTAATCCATAATTGTAGTGAAAATGTTGAATAATGAAACATTTTCAACTTTTGATACTAAAGAGTAAAGGTACCATGTATGCTTTACTCTTTTGTAACTATGTATGACAATATTTTGTAATATATATGTAAGAAGGGAGAAAACTCATATAAAATTTTGGTTTCAAAAAAAATAATTTTTCTTATATTGGCTGTGTTTATTAACCTTTATAGAACCAAACAAATGGATTGAAACAGTACTTTCAGCAAAACTACAAGAATACTTTGGCCATCAAAAATTGTATTCACACATTATCATAGTAGTGCAAGAATTTATTTGAAAAGACCTTGTTAAGTTCAAGGAGGTGTAAGAGGTTTTGTCTACTTTTTTGAATTTATTCTCGTGAGAAATAATTAATGCTGATTTTGAATTTGAAAAATTAGATAATGAGGTGAGGTGTCACTAGGATATAACAGAGGGGAAACTACAAAGTTTCCTTAATTAGGTTTTCCAAAATGCCAAAATAAAGCATGAAAAGGTCTTGACACCTCTTCTGAATTATATAAGTCTAACATTATGATTTTAAAAAATTGCAAATACTTAATTGAGAAAAAAATTATTTTTTCTTATGTGGTCCTGTTTTATCCCCCGTTGTTAATGCAGTGCCCTTTCCTGTTTGGATGCCTTTCTTAATATTAACAGTGATTCAGCTTTGGACTTGAACAGATTACATCTACACCTGGAGGTAGGTGCAAAGCCACTGAGCCAGAATGATGTTTGTCTTAACCATCACTAAGTATAAGATACAGGTATTGCAAAATACCTTCTCATAAAAAGTCAAGGATTAGAGTGTTTCTTATTTCTGAATGCTTTTAATGTAGTGCTGTTTGACCTTTGGTGTCCAGCACAATTATCTGCTTAAACTAGTGGTTACTATCCTGGGGCCATGGAGCAATATGAAAATCATGGTGTAGAATTAAACTGAATTTTATCTCACTTATAGTACCTAAATCTAATTCTCTCTCGCATATCAGTAAATTGGAGTCTTCCAAATCGTTCTGTCCTATAGTTATTGACACCATTTAATTACACATTACTAGTAATAATTGAATTGAAGATGACAAACACTGAATGGGGCCATGTGATTATTAGGTGCCATAAACAGGGCCGCCTGATTATGCCCCGGGCAAAGACCAGGGCCGGGTCCTCAGGGCCACATCCATTTTAGGTGGGAAATGCCTTTTCAAAAAGGAAACGCCCATTTTTTCCCTAACTTTTATTAATATAAACTTTATGTTACTCGAACTTCCAATCAAGAACTTCAAATCAAGAATATGTTACTAATTATCACATAACTTCAAAAATATCCCTAGTTGGGCAGAGGATTGTGGACATTTTTTAACCACTTCCTTATTTTTAATATTGTCAGCGTTAACTGCTGTAACGTTGTTTTAGTATGTTTAGTATGTTTTAGTTGTTCTTGGGCTCAAATAAGCGACTACTGTAATTTTTTACGGCCTGGGGTCATTACCCCCCCCCCCCCTCATGTCGGCGGTCTTGCCACAGATACAAGAAGGGTTGGGGACCACAGGTTTAAACCATTAAGCATTACACATGTAAAAATATATTTGAGAACCCACAGGACAATAAACTCTCACTTTATGGTGGGATTACATTCCAGAACTTTGGAATATGTAAATCTTTTCTATTTTTAACCCTAAGAGAAGGTCCTTGTATAAGGAAGGTTGCGTGTTCCAACATGCCGTAATGCGAAACTGGTTAATGGATAAAAGCAAAATAAATGTGCTTGACACCTGTCATGTAACACTATAGGACGGTTAGTAGTTAGTTGCTCTGCATCAACTATCTAGAGTAACATTGACAAGGTTAAAGATGGGTAAAGGAGTTAATGAGTGAATGGATTACGGTGGGGTTAGGTAAGGGGATTAACTCAAGTGAAGGATATGTATGCATCTGAGGAAGGAGAACAGGTTGTCAAGGCACAAAGTGTGGGATTCAGTAAGGATAACTGATAGGTTAGATCGGTCGGTGAAGGAGGATAAATAGGGAAAGCAGAGATGGGCTACGCAGAGCTGGAGGATAACAGAATGTTTGCAACTGAAAGAGGGACATTACATAAGGAACATATGGGCGGATCAGAACGTGAAATCAGATAGGAGTGTATTAGACGGGTGTGACCAATATGTAAGCGTGCGAGAGCCGTCTCCCACCGTCTGTTCCGGTGAAATGGAGCTGACCAAGAGGAGATTGATAGTTTTACAGTATGTAACTTATTAGTGGATTATGAAGTGGTACATATGAAGTAGGAGGAAGGAGACTGGTAAGTGGTCACTCTAGGGAAAGTGGTCTAGAACAGACCAATAGATATCTAAATGGAGAGAAGGGGAGCATAGAGAGGCCAAGGCATGAAAAAGATTGCTTTTGGGGACCAACTATTTTTTTTCTGTCGATTTTGATGAAACTCACACCCTTTTATTTAGACCCTAGCCTGATCCCCGTTGATCACTTTTACAAGAAGTACAGGCAAAAATTGTTAAAACGCTCTCGAATAGGTTGTAGATATTGTTTTTTTTCTAAAAAATAAGCCGTAATGTTAATTTTAGACATAAATTGCGCCCATGATTCCCCCCCCCCCCTAAATGTGGTGTTCCGAGATATCATTTTTCGTTTTCCACATCTTTTCATGAGTATTTTGGTATTAACAAAACAAGATATAAGATTAGTCTTCCTACACCATAATCCTCTATCATCTACCTGCATTCCAAAGTCTTGCGGACGTTGCCAGTATGTAACGGTTTCTAGTCTTACGTATGGTGTAGCAGGGTGGCAGTAAATTTGGGTTTCTATTGGCGTACATTGACCATTAAAACAAAAAAAATCTCTAAAATCCAGAAAAACATACAGACAGTCTGATTCCATATATGAATAGAACAATCTTTTTACTATATGCGGAAGCCAGTTTTTGGAAGTCGACCTTATTTTTTTGGTGAATATTTTACGAAGGCGACAATTTCAACACCCTAAAATGGGACACTGAAAATATATGTCACTTTTATAAGACGCACATGAAAATGTTGCAAATCGTTATTGCAGCATGTAATAGATCTACTATTCAGCTACAAAATGAGCCATGATGCGTTAAAATCGGACTGAAAATGCGTGTGCTATGCGTAAAAATGTGAAGATCCAAACAGTGCGATCTTTTTTCTTTCATGTTTTTTTTTTACATTTTATATATGAAATCATGTATGAAATAATTGTATATGATATAATTAATTATTATTTACCTATTATTGTTGCTCTAACGGGTTTTTACAACGTATAATACTGGTCAAAAAATGATCTTTCTCCAGTCGGACGGGTATCACACGCTTCCCGGTCTGAGCCCGGCCGGGCGACATCGAGCCATGGCTCACAAGTCGTTTCAGAGGTGTTTAACTCTATAGGGCAACATAATCAGTTTTCACTCAAACTTCCGTGAAAAATAGTGGAGCTAACTTTGATTAGCAACATCGATTCAAACTCAAATTCATGGCTACAAGTAACAGGTTAGCACTTGCTTCAGCTGATCATACCCACAAGTAAGACCCTAACATAGACGTTCTGCACCACCGTGGAAAATGTCGGACCTAAGTTTAATTTACTCAACTGCCCCCCAAAAGACAGTATCCTCCCTTCTGTACTTAAGCAGTATGCTTTGGCAATTATCAGTGAGCATCTTGAGACTATGCCCAATGCCTATGAATGCTATACTGATGGATCCTTGCAGTCTGGGAGTAGAGTAGGATGCGCTTTTGTCGTATATAAAAACAATATTTTGCAGCACCAGGGTGGTAGGCTAAATAAATTACTAAACTAAACTAAACTCCCGTGAAACAACGATATACATGTACAGGGTGGTGTAAAAATACGTATATAAGATAGGTAAGAATATATAAATTATTTCCGTGTATCGATTACCTTTTGTTTATTTATATTTTACTTTGTTTGTTGATTGTTTGTTTTTGTTTGTTTGTGTTTTCTGGTATTTCTAAAAGTTATGAACACATTTTAATATTTTTTACCAAGGGTGTGTTTTAACCTACCTTTGACGCCGATTGCACTTTGGTTGTGATGTGGATCATGGTTCGGATCCAGGATTTTTTTTTCTAACTCAAAATATGGGCAGATTTTAATAATTTTTACCTGGGGTGTCTTAGCCTAACAGATATTCCATAAAATTTTGGTGGTGATCATTTGGCAATCCTACCCCCCATTTGGGTGGGGGGGTTGCATTTTCGAAATATTTAGCTCATAGATCAAAGTAACTATATATGATGAAAACATAGATAAAATAAAATATTTCCTATGAGCAGCATATGTTTATTAATTTGTATATAAAAAAAGTTTTTTTGGACGCTTGTCATTTTTTTTTACATTCCAAAAAAAATTGAAGATTGGTATCATCTTACGTGAAATTTAATAAGCTATCAGATTTTTTTTATTATTTCTAATCATTACGTCACAATTGTCGATTGTCTAAGGTATTATGAAAAAAAATAATATTTGTCGACATCGAAAAGATCCGCTGCCCCCTAGAAAACAGCGGTCGGGCCTTGAAATTTTGGGGGGAGAATTGGGGGGCCTGAAACTCCTTGGAATACATTTAACTCAATTTCGGCAAGATTGAAAACGCCGAAAAAAGACCAGACGGTCCCCTTAAGTCAAAGTGTATGGGGCGATCTAAATCAAGAATAATGTCATCTGTGGAGAGGTGGTGATAGAATCACCCCAAAGAGTGTGGCGGCAGTTATAATCACCAACTATGAGGATAGGTGGCTAAAGTTGGGAAATTAGTTTCAAAGGCAACAAAGTCAGCGGGGTGGGAACTGTGTACGGGGCAGTCGTTTGAAAGGGAGGTATGGCATAAGGTGTTATCGGATGGATAAGTATAGACGAGATATAAAGGGAGTGCGAGGAACAGACAAAAGTGTAGTTGGGAATTGGTATAGGAGGATGTGTAAGAAAAGACTCTTGGAGGCAGATAATGGATGGGTTATAAGAAGAAACGATATGACGAATGTCAGGTCTGTGAGAACGGAAACCGCGAATATTCCGATGTAGGAGAGCCATAACTTGATCTGTGTGTGATATAGGTTTTAGTGCGTGTTGGAGAATTTGAAGGGGAAGGAGCAAGGGAGTGAGATAAGGAATCGGAGGGGGGGGGGTGTAATATCAGGAGGTAGAGGATCTGGGGAAGGCCATAGTTGTGACATAAGGGATTCACGTGTGTATCCAGGAGGGATTGGAAGAGATAGAGAGGATGGATGGAGGGTTAATATAGGTGTAGTTGGAGCTGGGGGGGGGGGGGGGTGTGGTTGGGAGGGAGTAAGAGGATGGGTAGGGGTATCGGCTGTCACTTTGAGTGTGGAGGGAGCGGGAGCTTTGGAATTTGAAGGTGGATGAGGGTTTCAGTCATTTTGGGACTCGAGCAGATAGATTTGAATACCTTCGAGAGTTTCTGTAATGGATTTGGTTGGGGAGTTTTGTGAGACAAAGGTTCTCTTATGGGGGGAGGGGGGAGAGGAGACTGGTGTCTGAGGAGCAGAGGCAAAGGTAGGTGGAGGAGAGTGTGGTAGAAGGGGTGGAACGTTTAGTCTGTCTGTTCCGGGTAGTGCGGGGAGGGAGAGGGGAAGGTGTGTGGGCTGCAGTAGAGATTGGAGTGTCTGGATTTAGAGTGACAAAGTAATTTGACTGGGGAAGGTAGGATGTAGAGGTGGGAGCGAATATTCCAATTTAGAATAATCACTACAATACCACATACGATTGAGCACTTTCACAATTTTCTCTCACCACCTTCTGTAATCAAATAGTTACTGCTGCAGTACCTCTGCATCACTGGAGTGCGGTGCACCTGGTTGACTCTAAGACCTGGAGAACTATACTTATTTATGACACCTGATAACCATGGTCTGGGAGAGGGAGGAGCTGGTGGAGATAGCACTTCAGGTCGTGCCCAGCTGTGTGTGTAATAAAATGTAGTAACGCGATAGGTGTTCTATGCTAATGCATACAATAAATAACCATACACATACAATTGGTCACATCATACAACAGCATTCTCTGGAGATTTGGTTTCCTATGTGAATGGTTCAAATAGAAAGTTCTCCATCTTAATGGGTGAGCTGATGCGAGATTTTCTTTAAAAAATGATCAGACAATTTGTTTTGGATTGTCTAGTTACAGACTTCATGTGGCTGTACCCATATAGGGTTAACCCACTGTTATTTTATTCTTTTCATACATATTCTCCACAAGTTCTCAGTTATGAAGGTGTCATTAGCATTAACTAGTAAGCAATCCAGGTCATGATTGACAATGGCAGTGACATAGTACAACTTGCACAACCCCCTTTGTAGCTGGTGAATGGAAAGGTCAATTTACATAATTTACATAATTTACACCTTACTGAATTTTCCTGTGTTTAATGTTTAATGATTAAAACAAATAAATGTGCTAGACATGAAAGATCATATAGCATTATGGTAAAGTATTGCATTAAAAAGGGTAAAGAGGAGTTAAAGATTAGGATAAAATGTGTTAGTTGTCAAGATTAGAGAGTGTTATAGGATAGTATGGTAGTGAAAAGGGTAAAGAGGGGAGCAAGTAAAGTAGAGCAGAGATTAGTAGAAAGGGAAGGGTTAAGAGGGTAGAGCTAATGAATGAACTGCATTGTATCTGTTACTGGGGAAGGAATAGGAACAGTTCTAGGAAAATAGAGATGGCTGTTGGAAGAGTAGGAGAATAATCCGGGGAGGGGGGGGGTGTTAGATGTCAAGGAATATAGAGCATTATGTGATAGTATGGTAGTAAAAAGGGAAAAGAGGGAAGTACAAAACATAGAGCAGAGATTACTTAAATGGGAAGGGTTAAGGAGGCAGAACAATTGAGTGAATTGCAGCATATGTGACTAGGGAAGGAATAAGGACATTGTTAAAAGAAAATAGAGGTGGCTTTTGAAGAAGTAGGAGAAGAATCCGGGGAATGAGTAAGGGGGACTGGGGAAGGTGGTGAAGTATCAGGACGAATGTCAGGAGGGGAGGGGTCTGGAGAAAGACACTGTTGTGACAGAAGGGATTAACAAGCGCTCATTCAGGTGGGTAGAGGATGTGGTATGTTGGGAGGGTGTAGGAGGAAGGGGGGTGGGGGGAACTTGAGGAGGGGGAGGATGGATAATGGCAAATACTTTAAATGTAGAAGGAGTAGGGACAGAGTGATTGGAGGGTAGATGAAGGAGTGCAGTGTTCCCTTGGATCATCTTTCAGAAGTTTTAGATGTCTTCCAAGAGTTCCTGGAGGGGAGTTGGCTGAAGAGGACTGACACACAAAGGTTCTCTTGTGAATAAGAGAAGAGGAGATAAATATCTGAGGAGCAGAGGAAGAGGAAAGTGTAGGAGAGGATGTGGTAGGAGTGGGTGGAGTGGAATGTTTAGGTTGCCTGGTGCGACAAATAGAGTGAGGAGGGGTAAGTATCGGGAAGTGGTAGAGATTGAAGTATCTGGATTTAGACTGGAAAAGGAATTTGACTGAGGGATAGGGTGATTAGACGTAGGATGATTCAGGTTATAGGGAAGAGATACTGGGGGAATTTACAATAAAAATATTTACCATAAACCATTCCAAGCACCTAGGCAATGTATAAATAAAAGAAATTGAGCTTTTTAAAAATATATTTATATCAAGTTATAACCATGTTAGAAACATAAATATCTACTGAGCTTTCATTATCCCACTCTTCCAAGAAAGGTAGTTTAATTATTTACACCTTTCTCGTCATATAGAAATGAAAACTCATTAAATTTTATATTCTTAGCACGGCTTCCGTTTGGTGATATATGTTATTTCATATCAGACAGTAATGATGTAAGATGTCTGTCTTGTAACATGAAACCACCATCACTCTTAGCACTCAGGCAATGTATGAAAGGAAAATGAAATTTTCAAAAATATATTTATAACAAGTTATAGCCATGTTAGAAACACAGATATCTACTGAGCTTTCATCATCGCACTCTTCCAAGAAAGGTAGTTTAATTATTTACACCTTTCTCTTCATATAGAAATGAAAACTCATTAAATTCTATATTCTTAACACAGCTTCCGTTTGGTGATAAATGTTATTTCATATCAGACAGTAATGATGTAAGAGGTCTGTCTTGTAACATGAAACCACACTAAATAATGGTGCACAGTGATGCCTGACATTTCTCTACAGTCTGAATTTCACCCCCGGATTCCACATTTTTCACAGCTTCTGCCACCTCCTCGAAATCTGGGAACTTCCCACGACTGAGCTTAGAGAAAATCAATTTTCCATCGATGGCAACCTCAAATGCACCTGGAATAAGAAAATAGCATGTTAAGACAGAAAAACAACAACTAAATTAACACAATCACGCTAAAGAAAATTGTTAAAGATTCACAACACTGAATCCTTTTAAATTGATTCCTCAACTGAGGTGCACATTTGGCATTCTGTCAACACAAATCATTTGAAGACTACGAAAGGTAAAAACATGCCAAACAAGAAAATAAAATTATGTTAAAAATTTCCAACAATTAATGAACAATATATACTTTATTTGAGATGTAAAGTGTATATTTCATATGCCTTCTACAGAGAGAGAGAGAGAGAGAGAGAGAGAGAGAGAGAGAG
>NW_020868925.1:159369-164369 GCF_003789085.1 Penaeus vannamei
TTTGAGCACAAGAAATTTTATTTAAAACTGTGTACATTTTTGAGCTTATGGAAAAAAAAGAAAGAAAGAAAGAAAAAGAAAGAAAAGAAAGAAAGAGGAAGAAAAAAAAAAAAACAATGAGCTCATACAATTCGAAAATTATGTAATAGTTTCCTTATAGTGAATAGTACTGCAGTTTCCTTCTGACCAGAGTTAGTCAACAAATAGGAGTACTAAATGTAGCATTTATACATATCTATTTGAAACGACAATGTGTCAGTTACCTTGCAAAACAGTGCCTTTTTTTTGTCAGAAAATCACCATTAATTTTTTCAGTAAAAAATGTATTTGGTGGAAATAATGCATGACTTAGCTACAGTTAGTAGATATGAACTGGACGATCATTTTGCAACAAGAATTATTAAAATCGTGTAATTACACACAAAGTTAACCTTACTATCATGCGTGAAAATATGATTTTCAGAAAATAGCAGTTTTTGTCATTCATCTTCATTACTCCATAAAGGTCATACCAATGATCACCAAATGTGAATATCTACTTAGACAACTCCTTGGCCTTTAATATGAGTCCTGTGGTAGAGGGTCAGGCCTTGCTCAGGTAATTTTAGGTCATCTTTATGTAAAGGTTAGGTTAGGTTAGGGGTGAGTGTTCTCTGAAAAGTATACTTTCAGATGTCAAGGCTCCTGGTTCCCTGTCATTTACATATCATAGTACATCATAAATCATAGATTATGCATTTCTTATATATAAATGACATATTGCCAGGTTTTCAACAGGTTGAAAACAACATGTATACTCCCGACAACTTTATCAAGTACACTGTTCTCCCGTCCTTGCTGCTGCTGCCTGCCTGCTGAACGCAGCCTGAACTATCGTACAACAGTATCATACCAAAGAAATTTGCAAAAACAGTCCAAAAATGCTAAAAATAAAAGAAAAACAAAGCATGAAGCAAAAAGTGCTGTGACAACAGTCTGTTTAGTGCTCATGTGCAGGAACTTGTGCAGCTGTGACAGCGTGAGGGCATTTAAATACTCCAGACATTTAAACCGCGGAAAGGAGTACGTTATGCATCTGGGAACCGCCGCCTGGGGTGAATCACATGCTCATGTATCCACACACAAAGTTTGAAAAAATCATAATTTGAGACCCGTACCGACGACTCTTCACCTCATAGCAAGCCATTGATATATTTTTTCTCTAATATGAGTTACTGTCATTTAAAAATACCTATATAAGTAGAAAATAATCCAAAAAAGTTTCTAAGGATGCGCTCCCCTTGGCAATGCTTGGTTAAATGTTTCTGCACATAGAAGAATCTGCCAATGCTTAGCCACAAAGGAGTCAATTAGTAGATCTTCCAACCTCATTTTTTTTTGTTATAAACATTTTAATTACTATATTGTTACTGACATTACCAACAGCAGTATTAAATACTAGAAAATATTATCGGAAATTAAGGAAAAGGATAAAGCAGGTGAGAGAGATAGTTCGCGTAATTGGCTTATTGGTGGCAGTACTTGTGGAGCCATCTATACGTAGAAACAATTACTAAATTCAACACCCACACAATGGGCATCGCATGCACATACATGCTATGCCTGGCAGCTTGGGGTTAATCCGTCCATATATATTGCTGTATTCAGCAATATATCAAACTATAAACATATATAACATAAAATCCTTTTGAGAGTGTATGCTTGTATGTTTATTCAAAATTCCTCTACGAATTTACAACTAACAACAGTCTGTTTAGTGCTCATGTGCAGGAACTTGCTACTGATAAAAAATATAAAATATACCAATAATACTAATCATTTATTATATATTCTAAATATGTATCACCAAAACATAAATGACCTAATGAATGGGATTGGAAACTCCTAAGCTTGTCTTCAGTGATCTTGCAAAACTCCATACACAGACAATTCTATGTGTTGTCAATATCACCATCCCATTTTCTCACTCCCTTTAGAGACCCTCCTCTGCCTGTTGTATTTTCTTGCCTTTTTTCTTGTGAATGAGATTGGTGATTATGAAGTATTGATTCTAATAAAATAAGGTATATTTCATCCAACTCTATTCCTCCCATATTTCCATTCCACATGCTATACTATTAAATATCAGTTACATCAAGGTACATCATCTATTTACTATCTATATATATATATATATATATATATATATATATATATTATATATTATATATATATATATATATATATATATATATATATACTTGTAGATTAATCTAAATACATGTATTATTGCTTTATATGAAAATAAATCCTTTTACACATTTTACTCACATTTTTATATCCTTTTCCATTTTAATTCATACACTTTTGGTAAATGGTACAGTGTAACCAAAATGTGTATGATTGAAAATTAACCCTATGATGACAGGACCTGAATTGTTTGTAATGTAACGTTATGCAATGGTCCAGACATTGTGGCTATGCCTAAGCTATGTTCAGTTGGCCCACCTGTTTGAAGTCATGAAGTGTATATGTCACAGGCCATTACTTCATGACAGCCATAGCCGTACCAGTCTCTAAAGGAGGGGAAAAAAGAAAAAAGAAAAGAGAGAGAGAAAAAAGAGAAAAATGGTATTTTTTCAGTCTCACACGCCCATCCAACCTTACCATTATCAACGGTGGGAAAATTTACTGTGGATAATACTCTGGAATTGAGTAAAAAAATATGTGGAATGGTTACCTTTACGTAAAATAAGACATTTCATCCATGGCATAAGGTGCACAAATAAAAATAAAAGAGTTACACAACAGAGAAGAGAGAAGATTGATCTATCTTTTTCTAAGTCCTTCACCATGTTGACATCGTGAATTTAAACAAAATTATGATCAGTTAACTCATTCTTCCGCTCTGTTAAGTAGATCATGTATTACTACGCCATTGTCAAAATGATATTTGGCTAATTATTAGAGTCTGCTGTTCCACATTTATGCTTTCAAAGGCCTTTGTTATTGTTGTTATACCTCATTTTCATGTTTCAAGATTTGTTAGACAGTGATTTACGGGAATCGGTCTGAAGAACCTTCTGCGCACATGCATTTTCGTGTTTCTCCCGCCACGTTTGACAGGCCGTTTCCAGGCAGTCAATGACAGGAGGCCGACGAGAAATGTTTTGTTTTCGGTGTTACATCGAGTCTAACTTAAGACTATACAGTGGAAAAGAAGAAAAAGACCTTAATAACTATCGCAGTTTGATTTCTGAGGCCATCAAGTACCCCAAATCCCCCCAAAATTGATAAAAATGAAGCAATCACATCCACAATAGACCGACCAACTGACCGAAAGAAGCGAAGGAAAATTGGCAGTTCAGTCTTTCGATATGTAAAGGTATTTGAATCATTGTTTACAGTATGGTTGTAGTTCTATCTTGCTGTACATACCGAGGTGAAGAGAATGCATCTGGGGGTATTGGGGGTGGAGCCCCCATCAACCCTCCCATCAGGCAGTGCCCGAAGGGCATGCCTAGGCACAGCACCGTAAATTGTTAAGTGAGGTTGGGTTATGGGTCAGGACTTTTATGCCGTTTGGGTGTGAATCCTGTAGATTTTGCCGAAATATGAGTTGGATTCCTATAGAGTTTTTTAAAACTCCGTAGAGTTTTTGTGCTAGTTTTATACAACTCTGTTTGCTATTCTTCTTATCTAAGCCTGTTTTACCCGCAAAATTTCCCTGATATACTTCATGGCCTCCCCTACTAACGAGACTTAGACATCAGGTTCGTTGCCTGTGATTGCTGCGGAAATTATCATCAGATTCATTCTCCTCACATGAAAATAAATCTGATGATATAAATATTGTCTGGGAAGTCCCAATTGTCATAATCAAAAAAATAACTCATACGGTGTTTCAATTATTCACACTGTAATATGCACAAATCTTGTAATTTTCCATTACAAATTATTATCTTATTTTCATTCTCTCCATTACCTGCAAATTATACCATATACTACAAGGCAGTGGGAAATTGAAACTATATAAAGAAAAAATAACTTAAACTTCTCCTGAACACCACTAATGTAACAAAAAATATATAGAAGACTTGGACTTTGCCAGTATGGTATCAGTGACAGTAAGTAGTAGTGAAATTAGTCTGAAAAAAAATTAACATTAGCCATTGTAAATGTATGTAATTACTAGTGACTAGTCAATGAGGCTATTGTAAGTGGATACCCATAACACAACAGAAAACAAAAGCATCATAACAAAGTGCGACTAGTAGGAATCAATCTCATTAGTATCAGCATCACTATTGTTAGCTTAGTGTATAAGCATATAAAATTATTCAGAAATTGCATAATTAATCCTAATCCTATCTACAAAAGGGATGATAAAATAGATTTTAAAGAAAAGAAAAATGTGAAAAAGAACTGGTAATTGAAGAAAACTAATATATAAGAAATATGGTCCGGTAATAAAGAAAATAAGGACAATAAAACAAAACCTAAGAAGGAAAAGGGATAAAAAGGGTGCAAGGAAAAGGAATGGGTGAAAAGGCAAAAACAACCCACAATTGAAAAAACACGAGAAGAGAGACAAATACTGAATTACCTCCTCGAGCTCATCGTGAGATCATGGATTTGGGAAGATCTGTGTTCTTCTTGACCTTTTTGACCTTTCTTGAGGCGAATTCACCTTTCTTGAGGCCTCATGAAAAGAAGGATAACAAACAAACAAACACCAACAAACACTAGTGACATCTATCCTCCAAACAAAATATCGACAATGAAAAATTACACGGAACAAAATAGATTATCTGATAATTTTATAAATAAAGTTATACAAATTAAATTCCAGGCTAATAAGACATTTTTGAAGGAAAATATAGTAATAATGACACATTTTAATATACGCATTTTAAACTTCTTTTATTTTTAAGAATCATCAAAAACACTTGCTCGATGATTTCAGTAATTGTTTGAAGTCCTAATTAAGCTAGAATTAAATATAATTGAAGATCTATTGT
>NW_020868925.1:214369-227699 GCF_003789085.1 Penaeus vannamei
CTCACAATAACTTTTGTATAAGAGCAATAGTTCTGATATCGAGATTCTTGTGAGTTATAACATCAACTTTCTGATTCTATTTTCTGTAAATTATTCATAGATTAGAAAAAATTCAAGGTATATGAAAACATCGGGAATCCGAAATAAATCTTGTGAATTATCAAAAAGGTTTTTTTAATAAGATTGATGATAATAATTATTATTATTATAAGAGTAATGAGAACCGGATACCAGACTGGAGGTTTTAGAAGGATTTTTGTATTGGTGTTCATAAGGATCGGGATTTATATTAGATATGTTAGTTCGTTTAAGCCCTTATGTTACTTGAACTGGGACGACCCTTTTGTAAGAATTTTGTAGACATTTCGTAAAATGAAATATTGTAGTTTTCTGATGATGAAGTAAATCGATCAAGGCAAATTTCTCTGAAGATTTTATGAAGTATTCGGATTATGGAAGAAAACTAGTGCGCTAATTACCTAACAGGATGTGTTATCACGGTGCTTGATGTACTGAGGAATTAATGAACTAAAATTCCCTGAGAATTTATTTCTCCATTTCATTTGATATAAATATATATATAAAATATATCATCATAATAAATATACACTATATATAATCATATATAATACAACATACCTAACACACACAACCGCGTGCGAGCAGCCTATATTACACCACCACACACACAACACACACCACACCACACACACACCACCACACACACACAACACACCACACACACACACATCACATCACACACACACACACACCACAACACACACACAAGACACACACATATATACGTTGATAGACTGAACACAATTTTTTTTAACTATGCTTACGTGCCGACGCCCAGAGCCCATTTCCTTTGTTATGTTAATCCTCATTTTCTTATCTATTTTGGTTTCATTTTTTATATATTTACTCACATTAATGATTTATCTTTTTAATATATGATTCCCTCTACAATATATTATTCTTCTTAATATTATATCTTTCCTCTACAATTTATATTTATCTTTTTTTATATATATTCCCTTCTACATTTATAACTTTTCTATTTTATATATATTTCTCTACATTTATATTTAATCTTTTATATATATATTTCTCTACATTTATATTTATCTATTTTTTCTTATATATTTCTCGACTTCAAGGCAGTGTTTTGGACTTAATTAGCCTGCGGGGAAGTCTTCACAATGGCATGACCTTCTCGCAGTTTCTTAAACAAGTTCCTCGTGAATTAGTGTGCAAACATAGAGCTGTTTATGTTGATGTGCGTTTTTATTTTTAGTGGTTTGGTTTGAGGGTTTTTTTTAGAGTTCTTAATGTATTGGGTTAAGTTTATTTGTTTATTTTTTGTTGTTTATTTATTTATTCATAGGTTTTTAATATTTTTTGTATGCGTGTACGTAGTGGATTGTACGTGTGTAATGTGTGTTTGTGTGTGTGCGTTGTGTGTATGTATGTATGTATGTATTGTGTATGTTTCTGTTTGGTGTGTGCGTGTGTGCATTTATGTGCTCGCGTGTACGTATATGTGTGTCTACGTGTGTATGTAAAATTGCACGTGGCGTGTGTTATGGATCGCTTTGTGAAAACGACATTGTTCGAAGAGCATTGCGTGCTCGGGTCCACAAGCAAAATTTTTAATGGAAGAATTGAAAGATATTTCGGGAAAAATGTGGCTTAGAATATTTCGATAGAATGGATAGCCAGGGGAAGAGGCAAGATAGCAAGTAGAAAGGAAAAGATAACTTCGAGAAATAGTGGAAAAGGAGATAGAAAGTAACAATGGATGATTATAACGGGATCGGAGAATGCATTAGATAGTTGATCCGAAAAAAAAATAGATAAGAAGGTGTTGAGCAGATAGACGTAAGTGGGAGAAAGATGATTATATCTGTATATATAATATGGAGAGCGTGGTGGACGAAATTAGGTATATATATATATATGATGATCCTGGCATAGAGAGGAGAGTAGTAGAGTAGAATAGAGATATATAAAGATAGGACAGGGTAATAGTTTTAGATATGAGTAGTGAGTAGTAGGGTCTGCTAGCGAGACGCCGAGACGACTATTATTGAGAGAGCAGGCATTTCAGAGCTTCGCAGCACATAGCAGGTACATAGCATGCCTGTGCGCGGAGCCATGCGGCGCGGTGGGTCGATGAGTCGTACTTGGTCGGTGGGTGAAGAGTAGCCGCGGGCAGGTTGTCGGTCTGGGGATGGCGAATCGCCGCATCTAGTCTCTCTCCTTCCTTCTGGGCTCCTTCCCGTCCTCGTCTTCCTCTTCTCTCTCGTTCTTATCTTTCTTTCTTGTTTAACTAGTGTGGTTGGACAGGCTTGTGACGGTATAAGCGCTGGGTTTACAGATTAATACATTCGAGGAATGCCATGGTGGATGGGAGCAGAGAGAGAGACGGGGAGGGGGAGGAGAGAGAGAGAGAGGAGAGAGAGGAGGGCGGAGGGGGGAGGGAGGGAGAGGGAGAGTAGGGATTACAATTCATGGAAAACAGGAGTGCATACCCATGGAATGACTTCTTGTGAAAATCAGAGAATGTTCCAGACAATGATTACGGCAAGAGAAAGTCAGACAAGCCTTCGACTTCCTCCTAGTTGTACCAGTACCTTCAACGCATCAAACTAAACAGACAAAATATGTAGCATGAGAATAAAGAAGCCATGGCATATCTGCGAATATCCACCGACTTACATTATGACGGGGCGTGTTTTTTTTTTTTTTTTTTTTTTTTTTTTTTTTTTTCTTTTTTTTTTTTTTTTTGTTTGTTATTTTTTTTTTTTATTTTTTAAGCATGTGGGGGACTAATAAGCAGAGCAATTATTGTCCAATAATTAGACTAGTAATTCATGTTAATTTTTATGAGTTATTGCCTCTACATTGATGTCGAAATTTAGAAATGACCGCCTTTTAAAATGCATAATTTACCCATACCCTTAAAAGGTTATTTTTAATTTACCAAAGAATTAAAGGTTCCAATTATATACCAAAAGATTTAAAGCGTTCCAATTATATTCCTCCAAAAAGAATTAAAAAACGTCCAATTATTTATACCAAAAGAATTAAGCGTCCACATTAATTTACACCAAAAGAATTAAAGCGTCCAATTATATTACCAAAAGAATTAAAAGCGTCCTTAATTTATAATACCAAAAGAATTAAAGCGTCCAATTATATATACCAAAAGAATTAAAGCGTCCATCCAATTATAATTACCAAAAAAATTAAAGCGTCCAGTTTATATTACCAAAAGGAATCCAATTATATTCCCCAAAAGAATTAAAGCGTCCAATTATATCACCAAAAAAATTAAAACGTTCCAATTATTATTACCAAAAAAGAATTAAGCGTCCAATTATATTACCAAAAGAATTAAAGCGTCCAATTATATTACCAAAAAGAATTAAAGCCTCCAATTATATTACCAAAGAATTAAAGCGTTCCAATTATAATTACCAAAGAATTAAAGCGTCCAATTATATTACCAAAAGAATTAAAGCGTCCAATTATATTTACCAAAAGAATTAAGCGTCCCACACCAAAAGAATTAAAGCCCCAATTATATTACCAAAAGAATTAAAGCGTCCAATTATATTACCAAAAAGAATTAAAGCGTCCAATTATATCACCAAAAGAATTAAAGCGTCCAATTATTATTCACCAAAAGAATTAAAGCGTCAATTATATTCCAAAAGAATTATCCAATATATTATTCCCAAAAGAATTAAAGCGTCGTCCAATTATATCACCAAAAGAATTAAAGCGTCCAATTATATCACCAAAAGAATTAAAGCATTCCAATCATATTACCAAAAAAAATTTAAAACGTCAATTATACATTATGAAAAAAAAAATATTATGTATCCATCAGATCAATTCAACCTTTACAGTGACAAGATTATAATAAGTTCTCCAGAGGTCATTGGCGTTGATAACAGGTCTTTTGTACTTGTTATTGGAACTAGGTTGTTCCACTGATAAGGTCAATTAAACTAGTGAGATGAGGGCGTTATACTGGCCTAAGTACATTATATTTCCATATACCTATTTTTGTGTTTAAGAGCGTTAATATTCTTAGATGATATTCGTAGATATTTCTGTGATAAGCATTCTCTCTGTCTCTCTCTGGTCTGTCTGTTTCTCTCTTCTCTCTTCTCTCTCTCTATCTATCTAATCTATCTATCTATCTATCTATCTATTCTCTATCTCCCTTCCTTCCTTTCTCTTCTCTCTTCTCTCTCTTTCTCTCTCCTCTCTCTTTCTCTCTTTCTCTCTCTCTCTCTCTCTCTCTCTCTCTCTCTCTCTCTCTCTCTCTTCTCTCTCCTCTCTCTCTCTATCTATCTATTATTATTTATTATCTATCTATCTCTATGTCTCTCCTTCCTTTCTCTCTCTCTTCTCTCCTCTCTCTCTCTCTCTCCTCCCTCCTCGCTCTCTCTCTGCTCTCTCTCCTCTCTGCTCTCCTACCTCTCCGCGTGCGCTTATAAATATTGTGTGTAGGAAACGAGATGAAAAAATTGAAAAAAGAAAAGGAGTTGTGAAGTTAAAGAATAAGAAAAATAAAGAAACTATTCCAGCATCTAAAAGAACACCACATGACAAAAGGATATATAAATAAATAAACAAATATATAAAATAAAGATATTTACAAAAACAGACTTTACACAGACTCAGCAGAGAGCAACACACAACATCACACAACAAAGGAAATGGGGGAACATCTAGGAAATTTCCTTCTTCGCATCGGACACAGCAGACCAAGAAAGTAACCCGAGGCGTGAGGACCACGAAAGCTTCCTAAACTTCATAACAAACACACCCACGCAACTTGTCCAATGCGCGTGTTGTGATCTTGCACACGATGCTAATCTGCTGCATGGGTGTGTGTATAGATGTGACTGAGAATTTGTCCATTGTGATTTTCGCCGCTTTTTTTACAATTTTCATGTACTCCAATGTTTCTCGTGCGTAATGTTGGGTGAGTGGGGGTGCGTTGTGGGTGTGTGGTGTGTAGCTCGTGTGATGTCAGTGTTCGTGTAGATGTGTGTTGATGTGGAGGTGAAATAACTATTTTTTTACCTTTGTTATAGTTGTGATTGGTGTGTTATTCTCATTTGGATCTGTGGATGTTATGGTTGTTTCATTGTGTGGAAGTCTACTAACGATTATCATCTCTCCATCTGCTGCTGCTACTATCGTAACTCACTGCTACTCCTGCTGCTGAGCTTATTATACTCACTGATAACTTTCACCTTTACTCTCCTCTCATTATTGCTGCTGCTGCTAATTGCGCATAAAGCGTGCGTGAGTGCTGAACCCACTCTCCGCTGCTATACTTGACTGTTACTGCTCTCACTCTACCCACTCTCTACTAGCACAACCGGACTAAGATAACTCGCTGGTTGCCAGTGCTATTTACTTGCAATCTCACTTACTACTAATCAACCTACCTAACTACTTGGTCGATAGTTAACTCCTTATGCTGTTGAGTTTATCATGATACAAGCTACACAGGTGGCAGAATATGAACTCGTCTGTGACCTATTATGAAGCTCGTCATATCATAAAATAATAACAGATAGAATGATGAGCGACTACTGTAATATTTATAAACTCAATCATACTCGAGAGAACATGTTTCTATTCTATGTGAATGGGAATTGCATTAATTACAGAATTAATAATACTTTGCAAAGAGCTACTCTCATTATGCAGTTAATTTCTAATAAATAACAGACTACCAGCTACTTACTATTACTCCAGTACTCAGGACTAATACCACCGACTACTAATTTACTTCTAATACTACTTACGACTACCTACTACTACAATCTACCATTATACGACTATCGTTCTATTGACTACTATTTACTCCTCTGCTACTACTACTACTATCCGACTACATCTCTACTACTATTACTTACTCTTAACTACTACTACTACGTATACTACTATTAACAACTACTGCTTACTCGGACTACTGCTACTCTTATTACGACTTACTACACTACTAATAGCTACCTAACTTACTGAAATCTATAGCTCCAGCAGACTACTATTTACTACGACTCCGAACGGACACTCTACGACTATACTACGCTCAAACATGCAGTGCTTTAACACGTTAGTCACTGATAATGCCCTATTGACGCTATGCGAACTCACCCAGAGCTGAAACCCCGAAACCAGACGTAGCAAGTTTCTCTATACATGATCTTAACCCAACGTATAGCCCTAATAATCGAGCACGAATGATTCTCTACCCGACCTAAAAAATAAAAAAAAATAAACATATAAAAAAAAAAAAAAAATAAAAAAAATAAAAGTGACACCGACATTCAAGAGCCTACTTATAGGAGTCTGTTATCTTTTTTCTTGTATAACTGTAAGGGAAGGCACTTGTAACTAGCAGGGCTTGGCTTGGGTGCGCAAACCCCCAAAGCTACTAGGAATTCTTAGTGTATCGCGAAGTATTTTTTTTCTTTTCTTTTCTTTTCTTTTTCTCTTCTTTCCTCTTTCTCGCTGTTTTGTTATTGCGTTGTTTTTTAGTGGGTGAAGATTTTTTTTTTTTTTTTTTGCTGTTATTTTGTTGTTCTTTTTCTCTTCTTTCTCTTCTCTCTGTTTGTTGATATTATTGCAAGTTGTTTTTTATTATTTCATTTTTCTTTCCTATCCTACTTCGTTTTTCTTCTCCTCTCCTCGCTAATTCTTCTTTTTATCTTCTTCACCTCCTCCTTCCTCTTACCTCCGTTTCCCATTCTTCACTTCTCATTCTGCTTCTTCTCCATCCTCTTTCATTACCGGTCAAGAGCTGTTATGGGAATAGTTCGCCTCAGGCAAGCCACGTATGCTGTGAGTTCGTGGTTAAAGCATGTGCAGACTTCATGGGCTCTGTTATCGCCCTTGTTTGTAAACTTCCTTCCACCCTTCCTTTTAGTGCGGTATCCTTCAGTCGTCGTTCTGAGGATGACCGGACAGCTCTCAGATGTTAGCGTATTGAACCATCCCGATTGTCATGTTAGAATATTCCGGCAGACACCGGTAATAACTGTTAGTGTTGCTTGGTCGTTGCCTTTTGGATCCGACTTTTTTCGCGGTCTGGAAAGTGGCTACCTGTCTTAAGAACCGAGACAGTATTATCATTGGTCCCACATACCAACTTTCAATGTGTTTTTGGATATTTCCTTCTCCTTGTGTGTTAGTCGTGTGGTATTTATGTTACTATGATGATGTTATTGTTTTGATTCTCTCTCTCTCTCACTCTCTCTCTCTCTCTCTCTATATATATCTCTCTCTCTCTCTCTCTCTCTCTCTCTCTCTTCTCTCTCTCTCTCTCTCTCTCTCTCTCTCTCCTCTCTCTCTCTCTTCCTCTCTCTCTCTCTCTCTGAAAGGGACTGCATATCCAGGGCGAACTCTTGTGGCTTCTTGAATCAACTCCGTGGGATTATTCCTTCAGTTTGACGGATCTGTATCTATTTCGTTTTCCTGAATAGATCCAGTGTGCATGTCCAGGTATATCTGTCATGTGGAGGTATAGAGGCTACGTGTTGGATTCAGGATTACTGGATAGTATGCTGTCCCCGTCGAAGCGAATTTAAAAGCACTTTGCAACATTGAGTCTAATAGGTGGTGATGCCGCACCTTCCAACCTCACTGCAAACGCTCTCTCGATTAAGACGGGCAGAAGTTTATCATCTTGCAAACATTCAATCTCGTTAGACTGCCCGGATGACTCTCTGGTATTTCGTTGTCTTTCATAACGTTCCATGATGCACGATTCCACACGCGATGTATTTTCACCGATCACTTCTCGATGCTCCAATTCGCTCGCTGGCCCACGCGATTTTCTCAATCCGCCCGAAGGTTTGCTGTTCCAGAGGAATTAGTCCAGATGCTGTTGACATTCGTACGACGAAGGACCGACGGGTTAAATTACCACTGCTACGACTTTCACTATTAACAGTAACAGCTACTAACACGTCTGTTGCGAACGATGACTGACGTTCAGGCCGATATGGAGTTAGGATACAGGAAAAGGAAAAAAAGGGAAATGGATGAAGCTAAAAAATGTACTTAGTGTCCGTGTTTATTGGACAGTGTGCTTATATCATCCTCCATCGATCGAAAGTCTTCTGTTTATGTCTTAAGGTTTCAGATCACATCACTCACATACAGAAGCCAGACATCTCAAGCAGAATTCATGTTAACACCAGACAGGGATAAGGTAGAAGCTCTTCCTCATTAAAGATGCTTCTGGGATTTCGCGGAAAATATTTCGCCTTTGGAAGAAACGATTTCCTCTTTAGAAGAAAATCATTCTCTTTGCAACAAGTATTCCCTCTTTAGACGAGGAGGGTAGGGTGATCCCTCATCTAGGTGACGAAGGGGGGGGAACGGGGATAACTCGCTGGTAAATGGCGACGTAATGAGGGCCCGGACGACGAATACAATGTCTCGGACCTCCACACTCGCAAGCCTCGACCCCTACCGCAAAGCCTTTCTCTCGATTTGAGCTCGTAGTCCTCAGAGTCCACAAAGAGGTTCACGAGAAGTCCTCCTTGGTCACACCTGCGCCTCCATTCGCGTCCGCCGATAGGTCGAAATGAGCAAAATGTCCACCAGATCTTCCGAAAAACAGAGACGAAGGGGGAGTGAGAGAGCGAGAAGGACGGGCAGGAGCGAAGCGAGAGAGAGACGAGAAGAGAGGGGCAGGAGAAGGGGGAGAGTATATAGGTAACTTAACATACTATATAATAACACCACTATATCGACTTAGAGAGAGAGAAGAGAGAGAGAGAGAGGAAGAGAGAGAGAGAGAGAAGGAGGAGAGAAAAAGAGAGAGAGAAAAAAAAAAGAGAGAGATAGAGGGAGAAGAGAGGGGAGACGTAGAGAAAGCGCAAGGAGAGAGAGTGGAAGGGGACCATGAGAGTAAGAGAGAGAGAGAGGAGGAGAGAAGAGAGAGAAAGCTTAAGTTAAAGCCAGACTGATGCACCCTTTTAGCTTAAGTCGACCTATAAACGACCTTTCATCACAAAAGACGGGCATTTCACGTTAAA
The DNA here is from genome assembly GCF_003789085.1 of Penaeus vannamei. Taxonomy (NCBI): domain Eukaryota; kingdom Metazoa; phylum Arthropoda; class Malacostraca; order Decapoda; family Penaeidae; genus Penaeus; species Penaeus vannamei. Next base: position 223,456 of record NW_020868925.1, read on the forward strand.
GAAAATGGTTGCGTCCCACAGCACGGCTTATTGCGGTCATGTGATAAAGATTTAAAATTATTTAGGTAATCTGTTTTTCTTTCAATTTGCAGATGGCAGACAACGCTGGGAGAAACAAAAGCTATTTCAACCCAAAAGTGGGGATGGATTTTTTTTGGCTTCCAATTCCATGAGAATGATAATGATAAAGTTATGACATTGACTAGCATAAGTAGTCCAGTAGTTAGTAGTAATGATATTAAGATTAATGAATTACATAACCTAAGACAATAAACGCAGTAATACTAATGATGATGATGAAAATAATATCTAATAACAACTATAATCAATAATATTAATATTAAAATTATACTACCACTCCTCACCATTACTACTAATGACTGATTTACTAAGCAAATAATGAATAATCGTAATATCATAATGATAATAATAACAACATGACAAATAATATTCTATAATAACAATAATGTTTATCAATAAAACGATAATGGAAAATAAGAGTAATTGATGGTAATTGACACAATTTTATTTTTTTATTATTATCATTATCCTTTATTATTTTTCATCCATTTGATTATTATCATTATCGTATCATACATAAATAATGATAATAAATTATTAATAACAAATAAAATCATTAATAACTACACTAATAATGATAATTATTAACCTACTACATTACTAATTCTTCACTTCATTATGATCACCTTACTCACCCATTATCATTTTTTTCTTACTCTTTATCATTATTATCACTCATTATCGTTATTTTTACTATCCTTTTTATCATATATCACTTACCCGCATATACGTTCCATCCATCTAGATCAACTATTGATTACAACAAATAATCAGCTAATTGTCGTATTAATAACTGATAGATAATCTCAATGATGGATCATTGACATTAACAATAATTACCATTATTATCCCATTCACAAGCCCTTCGGCAATTCCCCAGAAACAAGAGGACTCCATGAATTTTATTCCCAAAAAGTCATTAAAAAAAAAAGGGCCCACGACGGCCCCATACTTCCCCTAAATTAGTAATCAATCTCCCTCTCTGTGTTTTATCTTTCCACAAAATATAGCTTGGTCTATTAAGGTCTTAGCATTCTTTACATTTTTTGAATCGAGGAACCCCCAAACTCTTGATTTTATCCATTGTCTTACCGATTTTTTTTCTTTCCAGCATTATGGTTTCTATCACTTTTCTTTTCATGTTTCGCCATTTGCATGTCTCCTCCTATAAACCTTCAAGAGCTGAAATGAATCATCGCTCCGATAATTCAACTCCCCTCTCTCACACTTCAGATCGTTTGACAGATACCCGAAATCCTGACCAACCCGATTTCTTCTTATCCGGCCACTCTTCCCCTCTCTTCGTTTACTCAAAAGTGCCAACATTTCGAGGATTCCGAACGCACAATCTTTTCACTGTATGAACAAGACAGCTCTGATTGGTCATTATTCTTGGCAAAGAGTCTGAGATCATCCATATAAGGGCTTTTATCTTTCGCCAAAATAAATAAATAATATATTGATAATAATATTTGCAATAATGATAATAATGATAATGATCAATGATGATGAGGATGATGATATGACATGATGATATGATAATAATGATAATATAATATAATAATAATAATAATAATAAATAATAATAATAATAATAATAATAATAATTAATCAATAATAATAATCATAAATGCATAATGCAATAATAATTAATGATAATGATTATGATAATTGATAATAAATAATAAATAATACTAATTGATTAATAATGATAATAATAATAATAATAATAATAATGCATACATAATAATAATAACTAATAATAATGATAATAATATAAAAATAATAATGAGGATGACATCATCAGCGCGATTCGTAAAAATTTATGGTTGCAGCTAAAACGCCACTTTAAAATGACTCTCCCTCCTATATGAAATGTCGTGCAATATTTATAATTTTAAGAATACGAACGGTTTGTGTTGCTTCAGAACTTTGGCAAAATTATCCGAAAAAAAGAGTTATGTCTACCCACTACTTAAATGCCTTTGCGTTGAGAGTATTTAGTCAGGCTGCCTTTTGCTTAGACAAAAGCAAGAAATATTGGGCCCCATTGAGCTGCGCCATACTTTTACAAATCGCAACTCGATGATGTCCATCATCTCATTATTATTATTATCATATCATTCATTATATCAATTAATTATTATTATTATCATTATTATTGTATTATCAATATTATCATCATCATTTCTCAATTACTGTTATTACTATTATATAATCATTTATCATTATTGATAATAACATCATCATCACCATTATTCTTGTCATCATCATCATCATCATCATTATTATCATGAATCATACATCATTGTCATCATCGATAATATCATCCTTTTTAATGTCATTACTATCTTCATTGCTATCATTGCTATTATTATTATCATGATTATCAATATCCTCATTATTTCTTTGATTTTGATTATGATTACCAATATTGTATTACTATTATCATTATTGATATCAGTATCACTATTATTAATATCATCAATATTATTATTACTCCTAATGTTTTTACCATTACCATTATAATTATCATTATCATTATAATTGTTAGTCATTATCATTATTATCATTATCGCTATCTATTATCATTTCTATTATTATTACTATCATTATTATTACCATCATTATCATTATTATTGTTATTATCATTACTATCATTATCCATTATTATTAATTGTTCATTATCATATTGTTATTATCATTATTATCCATCCATTATTGATATTATTCATTCATATATTATCATTATTTTCCATTATTTTTTTCATTATTATTTATTGTTATATCATTATTATCATTAATTATCATCATTATTATCATGTATTATCTATCAATTATTAATTACTATCATTGTTATCATTATTATTATTACCATCATCAGTATCATCATTGTCATAACTGTTATCATTATCTCTGATACCTCTATCACTATCCTTACTATTATAATTAACATCATTATTATAACATAGATAATAACCATCATTTCTCAGTTCCCTTTTTGTCTTGCCTTCCTCTCTTCTCTTGGTATTCCCTCCTTCCCCTTTATCATCTAGTTTGCCAGTTCTTCTTTCCATATCTCGGCGGAAATTCCTGTTGATCTCTTGCGCTTCCCGTCTTGCACTTGTTCGATTGTTTTTGTTTTTTTCCCGGCCATTTTTTTTTTTTCCCGCCATTTTTCCCTGGATTTTGAGGATTGGGTGGAGGAGGTGGAGAGGGAGAGGAGTAGAAGGAGGAGAAGGCAGGTGGGGAAATAGGGAGGGGAAGGGAGAGGAAGAGAGAGGGGGGAAAAGAGCAAAAAGAGATAGGGGGAGGGAGGGAAAGTGTGAGTGGGACGGAGAGAGAGAGAGAGAGAGAGAGAGGGAAAACAGAGAAGAGAGCCAACATAAAGAGACCGTTGTTTAACCATGTCCGACTGTTTTAACTAATAATGAATCATGAACAAGCTGGGAAGGCAGGCAAAGGTCACACACCTATCAGTCACTGGACAAGGCCATGTATACACACCATGTGCACGAGAAACGTTTGTGTTACATACATGCTGTGTGTGTACATGAAAATCAGCTGTGGCGGTGTGTAACATTAAAGTAATATTATAGTGATAGGAAAACGATGACAGTGATGGTGAAAAAATAATAATTTTGTGTTCGTTGAGTTATGTGAAGCCATGAAAATGGAAACAACTATCAGTCATTATTAACATTATATGATTTGCTGTATGTAATAAATTATTTAACCAATCAGTGCCCATAAAATGATTGGTGTATAATTCATGATAAGACATTATAATAACACCATCAACAGAATAACCAAGAGCAAAAAGACGACACCAACAACAGCAACTAATGCATTAATGGAGAAGCAATGTAGATAACATTGCGAAAATTATCCACCCAAAAGAATTTTTAAGCACAAAGATTTTACAAAAAGTCAGTACGTATTCCATGTGTAGTCCATACTTCCAAGAGCAATCCTCACTCATCTATAAAACCACAAAATAACCTCTATCATCTCCACGAATAGTTTCCCATATACATCAAACTATACATAAAAACCAACAAACATCAAACTATAACATATAATACACTACATATAAGTAATAAAATACTATATAATACTACCCCTAATCATATATCATGCTACTACATATATACTTTCACACT
>NW_020868926.1:0-2500 GCF_003789085.1 Penaeus vannamei
GAATCGACTTGTCTGATGTGACCTGACTCGTCTGATGTGATGTGATCTGATGTGATCTGATGTGATGATGTGATGTGATGATGTGACTTGACTTGTCTGCTGTTATTTGACCTAATTATGAGAGTAATTAGGACAATAATTATGATAATTATACAATGATAATTATAATGATTACAATAATAGCAATAATCAATAATATTTCTAATGATTTTCCTACTAATAACACTTATTAATAATATCGACAATGATAACAGAATTAATAGTAAAAGTAATTATAACACCGGAATTATTGTTATCATAATCATTATTATTGTTGTTATTATTTCTAGAATTATCATTATTCTCATTATCTTTATTGAAATCATTATAATGATGAAAATTACATTAATAATTAAGATAATGATTATTATAATGAGTATATTAAGGGTAATTAGGGCGATAATGACAGTAATGATAATAATGATGATGATACTGACAATAATGATGACAATTAACATTATAAAGCCCATCCATAATGAGAAAAGAACTAAAAGTAGAAAATCCTAAAAGTTGAAAAACGGGCGAAATCTAGCGAAATACATCGTCGTGAGAAATGAATCGAAAACCCCCCTTTTTAGAGTTTAAATGATGATTATGATGATTTTAGCAATAATTCTGCTAATTAGGATGATTTTGATGATAACCCCATCAATAATGACGATAATAATGATAATTATGAGAGTAATTAGGACAATAATCATGATAATAATTATACAATGATAGTTATAATGATGATTTGCGAAATAATTGCAATGATAGCAATAATCAACAATATTCTAATGGCTTTTTCTACTAATAACACTAATAATAACGACAATGATAACAGAAATGATAATAAAAGTAATTATAACATGGCTATTATTCTTATTATAATCATCATTATTGTTGTTATTATTTCAAAATTATCATTATTGTCATTATCATTATTAAAATCATTGTAATGATGAAAATGACATTTATAATTAAGATAATGATTATCATGAGTATATTCAGGATAATTAGGGCGATAATGACTGTAATGATAATAATGATGATGATGATAACAATAATGATGATAATTATCATTATAAAGCCCATCTATAATGAAAAAAAGGCTAAAAGTAGAAAAATCCCAAAAGTCGAAAACTGGCGAAATCTAACGAAATACAGCCTAGTGAGATATAAGTCGAAAACCCCCTTTTTGAGTTTAAATGATGATTATGAGGATTTTAGCAATAATTCTGCTAATGAGGATGATTTTGACAATAACCCCAAATAATGACGATAATAAGGATAATTATGGGAGTAATTAGGACAATAATTATGATAATAATTATGCAATGATAATTATAATGATTTGCGTAATAATTGCAATAACAGCAATAATCAACAATATTCTAATGATTTTCCTACTAATAACGCTAGTAATAACGACTATGATAACAGAAATAATAATAAAAGTAATTATAACACTGCTATTATTCATATTATAATCATTATTATTGTTATTATTATTTCTAGAATTATCATTATCGTCATTATCATTATTAAAATAATTATAATGATGAAAATGACATTAATAATTAAGATAATGTTTATTATAATGAGTATATTAAGGGTAATTAGGGCGATAATGACAGTAATGATAATAATGATGATGATAATGACAATAATGATGATAATTATCATCATGAAGCCCATCTATGAGAAAAAGGCTAAAAGTAGAAAAATCCCAAAAGTCGAAAAACCGGCGAAATCTAGCGAAAAACAGCCTTCTGAGAGATGGGTCGAAAACCCCCTTTTTTCGAATTTAAATGATGATTATGATGATTTTAGCAATACTTCTGCTAATTAGGATGATTTTGATGATAACCCCATGAATAATGACGATAATAATGATAATTATCATTATAAAGCCTCTCTATAATGAGAAAAAGGCTAAAAATAGAAAAATCCCAGAAGTCGATATACCGACGAAATCTAGCGAAATACAGCCTTTTGAGAGATGAGTCGAAAACACCCCCTTTTCCAGTTTAAATGATGATTATGATTTTTGTAATAGTTCTGCTAATTAGGATTATTTTGATGATAACCCCATTAATAATGACAATAATGAAAATAATAATGATAATTAGTAGAGGAATTAGGACAATAATAATGATAATAATATACAACAATTATTATAATGATTTGCGTAATAATTACAATAATAGCAAAAATCAACAATATTCTAATGATTTCCCTACTAATAACACTAATGATTTGGCTCCACTCACGGACGAGGAAATAATCGGCACAAGAGGCAGCATCAAAGAAGAGCTCAGTGTTGATGTCACCGAAGAGACCTCTCTGGAAAATATGGAGGAACAACTTGATCATGGAGATGAAGCGAAGGATGAAACGAGCGACGTGTATGTCAGAGTACATACAAAGGAGAAGCAATTCATATGTGAAATTTGTAACAAGGCCTTCTCTAAGAAAC
>NW_020868927.1:22894-25394 GCF_003789085.1 Penaeus vannamei
TAAAGAGAACACCGTCTATCAGTTCATTTGCAGTTCATTTGCAGACTCGCTAAAGAGAACACCGTCTGCAAATCTTTGGTTGTTTAGGCGTTCGTCCCCTATTTTAATACCCATTCCGTTCCATTCCAGTTTCTTTAATTAACATTAGTATTTCTTTTTTCTTCTTCTTTGTCTCTTTTTATTTTAAAATTTTATTCCTCCTACTGTTATTATACTCAAAAGAAAATTATAAGAACCAACTTCGCCAAAGTCTTTTTTATACATCCTGTGTATTTTTTTTTGTTCCCTTTTTCCCCATGTCCTAAGTAATAAATCCCTTTTATAAATTAAATTATTTAATTGCTGAAGTGACCATAATACTGATATGATAATATTTATAATACAAGTAATGAGAATTAATATTTATGAGAATAAACAATTGCGGATACTAATTATATCGACAGAGGAAAACACAAACAAGTAATTCGAATAATGCCAAGGATGAAAATTTAGTACACAATTTACTTGACACACAAAAAGTTCATTTCAATTACTCCCATTCTCTCTCTCTATCCACTTCTCTGTCTTTCAAATTGTCGTAATCTTGTGTGTTTATGTATTGTCCGTGTCTCTTAACCGTCTGCCTCTTCCACTCAAACAAAATCTATTTATTTTTTCTTCTTGTCAATGTGCTCGAAGGAAGGAATGTCAGCATTCCGCGTGATCTCGACCGTTTTATATATGGGATACAGGCCGAATTGTCCTGTGTCTTGGTTCTGTCCGTATAGAAAGCCGTCCTGGTGGTTGATATTCTTCCTGTAGTACTTGAAAATCACCGTCAACCGATCTCCCTTCTGGAACTCGAGTTCACTGGGCCTGGTGCAAAGGAACGGAAAGGGGGAAGAGTCAAAGGGGGAACTTCTGTAAAGGGCAGAGGGGAGGACTTTTTTTTAGGGGGGGGGGCTCAGAGGAGAGGCTTTTGGGGAAGGAGAGATCAAAAGGAGAGCTGCTTGAGAAAGTGGTCAGAGGGAGGCTTTTCTGGAGGGAAAGGTGAGTGGGAGGCGATGGAAGGAATGATCAAAGGAGAGGCTTTTTTGGAGGGGGATGATCGCTTTCTCTTTCACTTAAACTATCTCTTTCACTTTCTTTCTCCTCTCTCTATCTCTTTCACTTAAACACTCTTTCTCCTCTCTCTATCTCTTTCACTTAAACACTCTTTCTCCTCTCTCTATCTCTATCACTCTCTATCTATCTATCTCTATCACTCTCTCTCTCTCTCTCTATCACTATCACTCTCTCTCTCTCTCACACACACACACACACACACACACACACACACACACACACACACACACACACACACACACACACACACACACACACACACACACAGAAGCACTCTTTCTCTTTCTCTCTCCCTCTCTACCCTCCTCGGGGGGTTGGTGCAGAGAGAAAAAAAAAGGTAGGGGAAGAGAGGGAGAGAGATGGGGGGTGAGGGGAGGGGAATTCAGAGCTAGGAGACAGCAAAATACAAAGCAAAACGAGAGATGCAAAAGCAGATAAGCTGACCTCCGGGGAGTGTGGGGGTACCTGGCCCTCACCACGTTGCCGACCTCGTAGTGGAACCAATAGCTCGAGTCGACGGAGAAAATGCGTCGTGGCGCGTCTGGCCGGAGGGTCTGCAAAAGCTCGTAGGCCAACCTGCATATCTTCCCAACAGAGAGACATTAAGTATGAGCACTGAGTTGATTGCGGAAAAAATATTTTTTTTTATTATTATTCTTTATGTTTCGCAAACAGATTGTCATGTAAATCTATGTTGCTGGAAGGCCAATAAGAGATTAGACATCTAGAAAAAAAAAACATCTCTTGACTGGCATTACTTTGTTGTTGTACATCACATGTTTAAATTATGCATTTTGAAATATAAAAAATCATGGTGATAATAATAATCTGACGATAATATTAAATAAGATACAAACTCTACAGGGATGACTCCATACAAAAACTTGATGGCATGGGAAATAAGAACTTTGCATAGATATTGATGATATATATGCTCAATGGAAATTATCGGTGAATTTGATCAACAACAAAGAACAAACACTTTTTTGTATTAACGAGAACTTTAAAAATAGTACATCTGCCGTATTCGACCAAACGCCTGCTTCGCAAGGATGAATATGATGAGAAAGATCATGGTCTACACAAGTACTTCCATAGGCCTTGAGAAAGACATTCAACTGAGCGGCGTCACTAAAGGAGGGCTTCTGAGCCTTCTTTCCCCAAAGGTGTTTCTTAAATCCACCGTCTGCCAAGAGCTTGTCTTTGTAAAGGTAAGGGTCACTGTCCTCTCCCCCTGTTTTCTAATAGGTAACTGAATTTATCATAATGACACATGAGGATAATGAATATTATGACAAGACCATTATGAAGATGGTGAGGACAATAGTAAATAAAGGCGAAGAGTACACACACGCAACAACGAAATCTGGTGCAGAGAACCTACATTGGAAGACAA
>NW_020868927.1:40445-45445 GCF_003789085.1 Penaeus vannamei
CTGGATGAGACTGGGAGAGAGCGACGTTTACCATTTCATTTTATTACATGTGAATTTAAGGAGAGGTTTTGGGTTCTCGTAGCAAAAAGATGTAGAAGTAATTATTCAGAGAGAGATAGAGAGAGAGAGCGGGTGGAAGAGATAGAGACAGACAGAGGCAAAACTAGTAAGAGAGTAAGAAAAAATGAAAGAAAACTTGAGAGAGAAGGAAACTAGAGAGAAAGAAAAAGAAATCATTCAGCCTTTTTATTTACAGAACGATAATACGAAAATGTTCATAACAGATGAAGAAAAAGGAAAATGAAAATTTGATAAGAGAATGGCTATAGTTCGATATGTAAAATAACTGAAAAATGAGAAGTGAATTGATGTGATCATAATGACAATACTAACAATAAGTGACAAGAGGAAATTGTCATAACATTGACATCGTACGTTATAGTGACTACGGAGATATATATCATCCTGACATTTGTATTTAAGATTTAAACTGTTATGTTCTCATCGGCTTATAGGAGAAATTTGATAAGAAATGTAAACAACTCGTATCCAAGGACTTTCTCTGTATGGATATTCATATACAGTATAATATAATAAGATTTTTAGTTGAGTTTAATGTTGAAAAACATTTAGAACTTTAATCTTCTGTTGCAATATCGGCCCTTCCTTAATGAGATTTAATGATCAACCAAGTTAACGACCATGGTATTGATAACGACGCGTAAATATCGATATAGTTGCTGAATAATGCAGAACATTCAGCGATAATGCATGCTGAACCGAACGTTGAATACATGAACCTTGGCTGTGGCAGGCATAATTCTTAGCGGATATCCTTCAGAATTCTACGCATATCACGGAATCCGTAAAATGTTGCAACTAATTTGGCAAAGTGAAAAAAAGTTAAAGTCATATTGCTGCCTCAGATACTTAGCCTACCCATGGGCTTATTTTACTTTGAATTCATCGCAAGCACCACACTGCATCCTTTACAAATCGTATAATTTCAACAGGGATGTTACAGAATGTTCAAATTTGATCCGTGTAACTATAAGCAGCACAATATTGATTATAAATATCTAATCATTGTTGCAAGCATATTTTCAGTTTGCATGATTCACTCTTCCACTATTGGTAACTTCATACATATGTAATTTGTGTGCTTGTGTGTGTGTGGCGGCCAGCGCCCCGGGGCAAAAAACAGGTCCGGCCCTCAGGGCCATATCCTTTTTAGGTGGGAAACGCCTTTTCCAAAAAAAACGCCCATTTTCCTTTAAAACTTTTATGTTGATATAAACTGTATGTTACTCGAACTGACAGTCAAGAACTTGCAATCAAGAATATGTTATAATATCACATAACTTAAAAAATATCGCTAGTTTGCCAGGTAGATTGAGGACGTTTTGTATAAAAACACCTATAAATTTGCTGTTAGTTGTTCTTGGCTCATTCTTTTTTACGGGCCCCGGCTCTCGGTGTCGTTGCCCTTGGAGAATTAGAGAGACAGACACACATACAGAGAGAGAGAGAGAGAGAGAAGAGAATTTGTGTGTTAGCGTTATAATGCCTTTCTTTGATGGTAGAGAAGTAAAGGAATAAAGGAGTCTATCCTGTAAAATAAATTTTCTAAGAAGAACGTAATGAGATTTCGTTTTCTTTGACAATCATGACAGAGGGGTAGACTGTTATGATAAAAAACACACACAGTTTGATTATTGGAATTCTAGATATTAAGAGATGATCTTCATAAGTGCGCCGACTAAAACGTCTTATTGTCTACCTTAGATTTTATTACATTGCTAATCATTTAAATTATTATTCTTAATATCGAAATGACCTTATTCATCGTTTAAAGCAATATATATCACATGAGCAAAGTGTCTTTGCCATCGATTGCTGCGCACGATAGTTACGATAGACTTTGAATAGACTTCATATGTCGAAAGCAGTGGTGACATGAAACCCAGCTCATATCTCTCTCCTCTCTCGTCATCTCTCTCTATCTTTCTCTCTATAATCTTCTATCTATCTATCTATCTATCTAATCTATCTTCTCTATCTCTATCTATCTTATCTATCTATCTATCTATCTATCTCTCTTTCTCTCTCTCTCTCTCTATCTATCTATCTCTATCTGTCTATCTCTCTCTCTCTCTCTCACTCTCTATCTATCTATCTATCTATCTATCTCTCTCTCTCTCTCTCTCTCACTCTCTCTCTCTCTATCTATCTATCTATCTATCAATTATATAATATATATAATATTATATTATATATATATATATATATATGTCTATCTATCTATCTGTCTATCTATCTGTCTATCTGTCTATCTATCTCTCTATCTATCTATCTGTCTCTATCTATCATCTCCTTCTCATCTCTATCTCCTCTCCTCTATCTCTATCTCTCTCTCTCTCTCTTCTCTCTCTCTCTCTCTCTCTCTCTCCTCTCTCTCTCTCTCTCTCTTCTCTCTTCTCTCTCTTCTCTCTCTCTCTCTTTCTCTTCTTTCTCTCTTCTTTCTCTATCTATCTATCTATCTTATCTATCTAACTATCTATCTATCATATCTCTCATTGTCCAAGTTTCATCAACGTCGGAAGTTATGGGATCGAGACCTGATCTCTCTAGGACTTCATACATGCATAAAATTATTAACAGCATATCATAAGATCATGCATAAAATGAAGTCGGTATGGCTATGGTAGGCATGGATCAAATAGGAGGATAGGTATCCTTCATGTAATGAAACAAAAACTGTATATTGTAACTCTACAAGATATGAGAAAATAGTAAAGATACTGTACGATATTACAGTGTATTTGTAATTTTCTATAATTTCATTGTAATTTTCTTCCTTTTATCCTATGTTCCCCTTTTCTCTTCTTCTCCTTCTACTATAATTCTCCTCCTTCTTTTTCCTCTTGAACTATCCACCTTCCCTTCTTAATCATCATCTTCTTTTACTTCTCTGCTCCTCTTCTTTATGTTTTCGTTCTCCTCTCCTCATTCTTCTCTTATTATCATTATTATTTTCAATTATTTTTTCTTGTCCTTATTCTTGTCTTTATCCTTATCATTATCATTATTATTGTTATCATAATCATCAGCATCATGATTATTATCATAATCATTGGCATTGTCATTATCATTGTTATTATTATTAATATCATTGTTAAATTATTATCATTATTATTGTTATCATTATCATCATAATTATTATCAATATCATCATATCATTATCATTATCATTTTCTTTTCTGTGTCTCTCTCCTTCCTCTTCATCCTCTCTTTTTTTACTTCTTTAATCCTTCTTCTTTTCTCTATCCTCTTTCTTTCACTGTGTTCCTATTCTTATTCTTATTCTTATTCGTATTCGTGTTCTTATTTATATTCATATTTTTATTCTTCTTCACATTTTCACTCTAATTCCTATTCTTATTTTCATTTTCTATTTTTACTTTTCTTATCCTTATTCTTATTCTAATTCTTCCCCTTCCTCCGTATCTTCCTTGTCCTTCTCCTTATGCAGCTAAAAACGCTCTTCATCTGACTGCAATATCATTTTCTCGAGTTTCTTTATTTACTTGAGTTGTGCATTGAGTAGACAAATACTTCTTGCATATAGTAATTTACAAAAAATATCGCGTGGTAAGCCGCCTATGTACAATACAATAATCAAGTCATCATTATCATCAACTTCATCTTTAGCGTAAACACGAAAATACACTTACGTGTTTATTTAGAATTATTTGTACATTTTTTTTCATAGTCACCCCATTAATGTTTGTTTTCTATAGACCAAAACCAAAACCCTCCGTATATTTAAGGGGTAACTAGTAAATTAAATCAATGACCTATGGCCAAAAACTGTTAATTCTGTCAAGAGATTTTACGGAGGGCTGACTAGTTACGTTTTACTGATATGATTACCAATGACCTTAGATTAGGTATAGGAAATATGTCTACTAATCGAATGGAATGAAAATGACTTTTGTTGAGCGATGATCACTACTTGCTTGGAAGTCCTCCCTTTAGTTGCATTTCACTGTATACATTGCAAAGCTTGTAAATTGCATGCAGGTTCTTTTGTCATGTTTGCGATTTTTATGAATTCATTTGGCTTCTCGAATCTAATCACTTGTAGCAAAGTCTGATCTCTCACTTTGCTGTTTCAGCTGCTTAACCTTATTATCAATGTACTGTACATCCATGTGCAATGTACAGTACATCTATGACGGCTTCTTTATATGAAAAACTTAGATAAGCTGACGATATAATTGTTTGTGTATTTAACCAGCCTCTTGCCTGCTTAGAAGTAACCAACAAGGAAGCAGTGAGACGGTTGGAACGTAGTACAGAGTATGTGGCGCAGTGGTTCTCAACCTTTGCAGCTCGGCGACACACTAAAGCTTTACTCTACTCCCTTACGACACACCATCTCTTTATTAGTATAGGTAAAACACGAACTACTGGAAATTACTCCGAGAAAGCTGAAGCTCTAATTAACACACCTTTCTTCGTTACATTCTTTTACTTTTCCCAGTTTCAAATAATGAAGAGAGAGTAATTTCGAAAGTAAAACAAATCCCTATTGACAATGTTATTCGACACACGTATGGTATATATGCCGTAGAGATTGAGAGCCACCAATATAGCGGTTTCAGATAGTGTTTTGAGTTTTTTTCATATTGGCTAAAACCATCACAAACGTTCCAAACATGCTTATGAGAATTAGATGCACTGGCTTTCCATTCTTCTAAAACTTAAACACAACACAGCCGGGGAAAACGTGGGGATACGAGGGCCATGACCTCCAGAGACTGCTTTCGAGGGATATGTGTTATTTCTCTCTCCATTTATTTTCTTTGTGGACAATGTTGGCTAATACACACACACACACCACACACACAGACACCATACACACACACACACACACACACACACACACACACCACACACACAACACACACACACACACACACACACACACACACACC
>NW_020868927.1:50445-65445 GCF_003789085.1 Penaeus vannamei
AAGTTACTGATGTTATTGCAGACTGAAGGAATTGACAGAGATCTGGTATGGATGTGCCAGATGCATAGATGGTTAAGTCATCAACATATAGTGATGCTCGGCTCCTGGTGGTAGGACTGAGACTATGTCATTTACAGCAAGAAGGAATAAAGTGGTACTAAGCACACTTCCTTGTGGGACGCCTTCGAATTGAGGAAAGGATGATGACGTGGAAGAGGCAATCTTGACCTGGAAAGTACGTTTAGAAAGGAAGGATTTAATGAAAACGCCCATGTTTCCACGTAAACCTAGGAGGACAATTGTTGGAGGATATGGTATCGCCATGTGGTGTCATATGCTTTTTCTAGATCAAAGAATATGGCTAATACGGATTCATGGCGTGCAAATGCCGATGTAATGTATGTCTCGAAATGGGCAAGTGGGTCTGCTGTACTTCGGGCACGTCGGAAACCAAACTGGGAAGGGGAAAGGATTATGAGATTCAGGTACCACATTAAACGGAAGTTAACCATTCGTTCTAGTAGTTTGCACAAGCAGCTAGTTAGAGCTATGGGGCGGTAATCTTGGGGTAGGGTACCTGATTTATTGGGTTTTAAGAAAGGTAGGATAAGAGCATCTCGCCAATGAGAAGGAAAATTTCCTGCGTCCATATGTGGTTGAAAATAGTTAAAAGGAAGGATAGAGAGGAAGATTGGGAGGTGTCGGATCAGATAGTTGCGGCACGACTGTAATGCAGCGTTGAGTTCAGAAGAAGAAAAAGGGAGCATTATAGGACTCATCAGAGGATAGGGTGAAGGTAATAGGGGTGTTCCTTGATGGCTTTAATGGAAGAAAAGTGTGGGGAAAGGTGAGAGCCACTACTGACCTGGCTGAAATAGTTGCCCAGTTCATTAGCTACTTCGACAGGCTCAGAGATGAGAATATCTCGAATATGGAGGACGGGTGCAGGATGGGGGGGATGTTTGCCTGATAATTTATGGATCCGTCGCCAAACAGCTGAAATAGATGTAGAAGATGTAATTGAGGAAACATAATTTTGCCAGCTATTTGTTTTGCTGTTTTTAATTGTACGGCGAAGATGGGCAGATGCTCTTTTAAAGGAAATAAGGGCTGATAGCTGGTGAGGGGTGCCTCGTTTGTAGCGATAGCTGTTCCAGGCTGCTCGTTTTAAGCGAAGCGCTTTGGTGCAATCAGAATTCCACCATGGAACACATTTAGAGGTATAAGGTCTTGAAGTTCGAGGAATGGCTGTATAGGCAGCTCTTAGGATCGTGGTTGTAAAACAATGTAGCATATCTGAAATGGACGGTAAGGGGGTGGAGGGATAGGTATAGTAGAGAGTGAAGTGAAAGTATGCCAGTCAGCTCTATCAAAGCACCAGCGTGGAGGATTAGGAAGTGGTACATATGAAGTAGGAGAAAGGAGTATTGGGAAGTGGTCTATAGAACTGAACCAATGGAAATCTAGATGTAAAGTAGGAGAGCATAGAGAGAGGTCAAGGCATGAATCACTGTGATCCAGCGGCGAAGAAAGATGCGAATAGCTGTGCACGGGACAGAAGTTTGTATGGGAGGTATGACATAAGGTGTTTTATGATGGATAAGTATAGACGAGACATAAAGGGAGTGTGGGGAAGAGATAAAATGGTAATTAGGAATTGGAATAGGAGGGTGTGTGAGGAAAGTCTCTTGGAGGCAGATAATAGATGGATTATAAGAAGCAAGGATATGACGTAGGTCTGATCTATGAGAGCGGAAACCGCGAATATTCCAATGTAGGAGAGCTATATCCTAGTTGATTTATGAATGATAACACATTTACGTGTTGGGGAATTTGAAGGGGAAGGAGCTAGGGGGTGTAAAGGAGGGATATTAGGAGGTAGGGAGTCTGGAGAAGGGCATTGTTGTGATGAGTGATTCTCGTGTGTATCCTGGAGGGAGTGCAAAGGATAGAGGGGATGGAGGGAGGGAGAATGTGCCTATAGTTGGGGTTGAAGGGGGTGGGTTGTGTTGGGAGGGAGTAGATGTGTGGGGAGTATTAGTGTTAGGAGGATGAATATCAGAAGGATGGATAGTTGGAGTTGAAGGGGATGTGTTGTCTTGGGAGGGATTAGGAGGAAAGGGTGTAGGGGTGCTGTGAGTAAGAGGGGGATGCATATCAGGAGGATGGATTATCAGTGGTGGGATTGAGGGGGTTAGGTTGTGTTGGAGGGAGTAGGAGGAAGGGGTGTAGGGGGAATATTAGTAGGAGGGTATGAATATCGGCAACCACTTCAAGTGTGGAAGGAGCATGAGTTATGGGATTTTGTGTCTCAAGCATATAGCTTTGAATGTCATCCATTGTTTCTGCAGTGGAGTTTGTTGGAGAGTTTTGTGAGAAGGTAATTGTTTCTGCAATGGAATTGGTTGGAGAGTTTTGTGGAATAAAGGTTTTCTTATGAGGGGGGGAAGAGGAGACTGGTGTCTCAGGAACAAAGGTATAGGTAGGTGGAGGTGATTGTGCTGTAGGGGAAGAAGGGTTAGAACGTTTAGTCTGTCTACTGCGGGTAGTGCGGGGAGGGAGAGGGGTTGGTGTGTTGGGGCTGTAGTTGAGATAGGAGCTGTGGTTGAGATTGGGGTGTCTGGGTTTAGAGTGGCAAAGGAATTGGTCTGAGGGATGTAGAATGTAGAAGTGGAAATGGGGACATTTTGGGTGGAGGGGGAAGGGCTGAGCGAACGATGTTGCTAGAATATGGAGTATGAGAGAAACCTTGTCGACGTGCTTCCTGTCTGGCTTCACGTAAAGTGAGACCATTTTTGTATCTGAGAGTTGCTACCTCAGATTCAAATTGTAAGTGGGACAGCCTCTATAAAATACATTATGGGGGCCGCCGCAGTTAGCACATGTTCGTGTTTGTGCTGAGCAGTTTGATCGATTATGACCAGGTTGGGCACATATGGGGCATCGGTCTGTGGAACGGCAATGTTTGGCAGGATGTCCAAAGCGCCAACAGTTTTGACATTGACGGGAGGGGGTTGGTATGGTCGAACAGGGAGGGATTGTCCACCAATGTAGATACGTAAGGGAAGGTCATGTGTACAGAAGGTAATTTTGGCAATATTGGTCGGATTCTTTCGTTGACCTTTAGGAGGAATGGTGTAGCAATGTACTGATTTCACATCTTGGTCTTTGAGGCATCCTAATAAGTCTTCTCCACAGTCTGACCAATCTTTGGTATCGACTGGGCAGTTTGCTGGGGAGAGAGAGACAGTTCCGGTACAGGTATTAAGGGTTGGATGAGGTTCTGCAGGAATGGGGTTGCCAGAATGATCAGTTAAATTTGACAGTGCTATAGATTCAGTTTCTGATCTGACTGTTACCAGACGGGAGCGATCGCGTCTGGTATAGAAAGGGACTCTACCTACTTGTTTTTGGAGGCATTGTTGAAAGAGAAGAGTGTTGCCTGAGTAAGGAGCTGTAGCAGGGATCACGAAAAATCGGTCCCATTTAGCTGGGCTAAACAGAGTATTTAAGATATCTGTAGGGTTTGGTGGTGGATGTCGGGGACGTGTGGAAGAGGGAGTATTACGGAATGATGGAGAATAAGGTTGCAAGGTAGTAATAAGGGAGGATTGGTTGTTTGATGAAGGTTGCAGGGGTGAGTTGAATTTGAGGAAGTTGGGTGGGTAGGAATGTCTTCTGGAGATTGATTCTCTGCTTGGGTGGGTAATGCACTAGTAGGCATTGAGGAGTGGGCAGTAGTTTCAGTGTTCGGAGCCGTGGTCAAAGGAGAGCCTGGGTTGGGGCTATTTGATAAAGGGGCTAGCCTCATAGCCTCTAATAAAGGGATTACATTTCATTACTGGTCATGGGGAACCTGGATTATGTAAATAGGCCTACGGTCCACCTCCTTTCGCTACTGAAGGTAAGGGCTAGATTAGTCGGAGTACCGTGCCCATAGTTCCCGCAGGCCGTTCAGGACTGGCACTAGGTCAGCCTTTCATCCTCTCAGCACGGCTCTCACACCTTAGGAAGTAGATAGCAGAAGGGGATGGAGAAGAGACGGAAACAAAAGCTGGAGAAAAAAAGACCATGCAAAATTAGTTGAGTCGAGGGCTGAGGCCCTAGGCAGGGGAGATCCCTGTATTGGGTCTCAGTCTTCGTCTCCTAAGCCCCCACGACAACAACGGGCAAGGGATTGGGGGGGATATATGTAAGTATATATATATGTATATATATATATATATATATATATATAATATATATATATATATATATAATGTATATGTATATGTAATATGTATAATGTAAATATTAATAATAATAATAATAATAAATATAATGAATAATAATAATAATAAATATAAGTATTAATGATAATCAGCATTATTATGTCATTGTTATCATTATTATTACTATATATGTAAATCAATAGAATTGTGGTATTATTGTTATTATTCCAATCCTTATCAAAATTATCATCACTATTATTATCATTTTAGTCATTGTTATCATTATCAGCATCATTATCGTTATAATCATCATAATGATTATCGTTATTGCTGTTATAATGATTATCAACCAATTGTTATTTTTTATTGATTGTCATTTTTTCATAGTGATAATAAAATAATTATAACTATAGTAATAATAATAACGACAATATTATTATGATCATAATTATGACAACACTGATTAGATTATCATTATCATTATAATGCTATTCGCTACTGAAGGTAAGGGCTAGATTAGTCGGGAGTACCGTGCCCATAGTTCCCGCAGGCCGTTCAGGACTGGCACTAGGTCAGCCTTTCATCCTCTCAGCACGGCTCTCACACCTTAGGAAGTAGATAGTAGAAGGGGGATGGGAGAAGAGACGGAAACGAAAAGCTGGAGAGGGAAAAGACCATGCAAAATTAGTTGAGTCGAGGGCTGAGGCCCTAGGCAGGGAGATCCTGTATTGGGTCTCAGTCTTCGTCTCCTAAGCCCCCCACGACAACAACGGGCAAGGGATTGGGGGGATATATGTAAGTATATATATATATATATATATATATATATATATATATATATATATATATATATATAATGTATATGTATATGTATATGTATATGTATATGTAATTATATTATATATATATATATATAATAATAATAATAATAATAATAATAATAATGATAATAATTAGTATTAATGATAATCAGCATTATTATTGTCATTGTTATCATTATTATTACTATAATGTAAATCAATAGAATTGTGGTAATTATTGTTATTATTCCAATCCTTATCAAAATTATCATCACTATTATTATCATTTTAGTCATTGTTATCATTATCAGCATCATTATCGTTATAATCATCATATTGATTATCGTTATTGCTGTTATAATGATTATCAACCAATTGTTATTTTTTATTGATTGTCATTTTTTCATAGTGATAATAAAATAATTATAACTATAGTAATAATAATAACGACAATATTATTATGATCATAATTATGACAACACTGATTAGATTATCATTATCATTATAATGCTATTAATATTTTTATTATTATTACTATGCTTACTATTAATACCATCATTAGTATATCATTATTATTGTTATCATTATTATCATCATTACTTTTAGATCAAAATTATTCGAATAGTGGTAGTTATTGCTATTACTCCATTTATTATCAAATTGTCAATATGATTATTGTTTTATAATCACTATCATTGTAATTATTATCATCATCATTATCATGATTATCATTATCATTAATATTTCAAAAAAATGAGTTTTTCGACTCCTCTCATTTTTTTTATTTCGCTAGATTTTGCCGTCTATTCGATTTTGGGGGATTTTGCTTTCCCTCCTTTTCATCTTTAATGGTCACTATTATTCTTATCATCAATATCATTATTGTTATTATCATTATTGTCATTATATAATCATAGTTATAATAATTATGATTATTATTTTAAAGGCAATATCATTTTTAGAATTATAAACGGAATAGTATAATAATCGTGTATCATTATCCTTATCGTTATTATTGTTTGTTATTACTTTTATTATTATGATTTATGTCAATCATTCCCATTGATATAAAAATATGATCAATAATAAATATAATTATTACTTTATCACTTTCATCATTATTGACATTTTACAATAATAATATCAATAATGATAATAGTAATAATTATTATAGTAATGATAATAATGATAATGATATCATTATAATAATGATTATTAAATATATCTTTACTGTTATCATTTCATTATCATCATTTGCATCAATACTATTATAATTACAATCATTATTATTATTATATGATGAAACTCATTAAAATAGTGGTATTTATTGCTATTCCAATTATTATCAGAATTATCATTGTAGTTCTTGTTTTATAATATCATTATATCATTATTATCTTTATTATCATCATTGACAATATTAATCCAGTTTTTATCATAATAATCATTATGTACAAAATTATTACGAAAATAATCCTTATCATCAACGGCTTTTTCGACTGGTCTCTCAAAATTCTATATTGTGCTAGATTTTGCCATTTTTCTACTTATGAGGGTTTCTTACATTTAACCTTCTTTCATTTTACATTGACAATATTATTCTTATCACTGTTGTCATTATCATCATTAAAATCATTATACCACTGAGCTACTCGACACACTAAAAGGAGTGTGCAACTAGACATTACCTATTTACTCATACATAAGTAAGGATAGCGAAGTTTTACACACACTCCCCGTGGGCACTGGTAGATATAATAGAGCAGTTCAAATCAGAAATCAGAAATACTGAGGTGTATTTAATGAAAGATGGAATAATGCACTACCGCATTGATATGCTGAATAAATAACCTCTGCTCTCGATACACACACACACACACACACACACATATACATACATATATACATTATATATATATATATATATAAATATATATATATATATATATATATATATATATATATATATATGTATGTATGTATAGATATATATGTGGTTATTGTCATGCTAGTGTCCTTCTCGAATGCAGCAAATGTTTATTATGCCAGTTTCCCTTATCATTAAGATTATGTTCTATTTGTGTAGTCCCTTTCCATGCTTAATCCCCTTGCCTCTCTTTGGGCGGGAGGGGATATAAAGAAATGGGAAGTTTTCAGTTGTGAGCTTGTCTTCGCCTTCCTGGTAAAGTCGCAGAAAGAAATTAAAATATAAAAGTTGGTGCCCATCTCTTAATGAAAAATTCTGGATATGTTACAAAAGCATCTAATATACTGATTCTATTCTTAAAGTGAAATATAGGAATAAAAGGTATGAAATAAAAGGAACATATACAAAGACAGTTTATTAATCTTACCCCTTCATTTTAGAGCATATTTGTGATATGTGTGCTAAGAATAAACAGTCAGTGGCTTGACAATGTTGAATAAATACAGAGGAAGGGAAATAAATAAAAGGCAATCATAAAAATTTACATAAAAACTAAATTATGAAAATTAATCAGAAATTTGATTAACAAGACACACAAAAGAGAGAAAAGAGTGTGTGTGAAAGAGAGAGAGAGAGAGAGAGAGAGAGAGAGAGAGAGAGAGAGAGAGAGAGAGAGAGAGAGAGAGAGAGAGAGAGAGAGAGGGGGGGGGAGGGAAAGGAAGGGAGAGGGAGAGGGGAGGGAGGGAGGGAGGAGGGAGAGGGAGAGGGGGGGGAGGAGACACAGAGAGAGAGAGAGGGACACACACACACACACACACAGAGAGAGAGAGAGTGTGTCTGTGTGTGGGTGGATGCACATGCAAGCGTGTGTGAGAGCGAGTTTGTGATTGTATATGGGTTGGTAAGTGCTTAGACTATTCAGTGATTAAGATAATTACTTCTCTCCATAAACCTTATGCAGTCTGATTAAAGTATAAGATACTGCAAAGAATACCCAGGTCGAAGGGGTGGATGTAAAGGTATTGTAAAGGTATTGTGGGGCATGCAGCCTGTGATACGAGAACTATAGTGAGCCAGGAGGGCACGGTGTGGGTGAGGAACCACTGCTGGGAGAGAATTACCCTTCTTCTTAAGGCTCTCCACACTTTTTTCCCAACAGCTTCGAATGCTCATGGGAATATTTACAGGCCTCTCTGACAGCGACTTGTACCCTTCAAAAACTTGGGAAGGAAGTACATGTTGATTTCTTCTTGGTTTTGGCTTATTAGTAGAGTGGCAAGTTATGTTTCTGGCTTTTTTTTTGTGGCAGGTGGGTTAAGGAGTGCATCTCCTGTACTAGCTTGGTCACGGTATACAGATGAATTAAGAAAGCTTGGAATGTGATCGTGGCTGAAGCAAAGGTAAACACCAGGCACTTGAACAACAAAGGCACTTCCAAAAGACTCTTCTCCCAACTTATATATCTCCTGTATTTGTTCAAAAGTTACATCACTATCACCTATGCTGGCAGGAGATATAAATTCATCACTGCTGTGTTTCACAGATGTGTGAAGTATGTTCTTCGTGGGTGGAGATACGACAAAACTGTCAGGAAGACATTTCACAAAAGCTGACATAACTTTCACTAATCCTGCCTGAAATATTGGGAAAGAAGATGAGAAAATTAATGTTGTCATTTAATGTTTAGTGATGAGCTACTACTACTTTTGCCGTAAATAAATTACTTTGAATGAACAAGAATCAAACTGAACACAAACCAAATTACACACTTGCAAGCACCTGTATACGCACACATTTCAAAATACTTACGAGAAGTAGGCAGTTTGTTGTATGAGCATCATGAATGTCCCGAGATGTTGTTATGGAGGACTGTGAGATGGCATGAGTGAGGCGGGCATGGTATGGTCGAGCGATAGGTGTTAGGCTGTGCAATATAGCTGGAGCACCTAGGATAAGGAGACCTGTGAGAGCTCCTATATGTTGACCCCAAGGACAGCTGCTGCTTGCTACCACTCCTCCAAGACTTGTCACCACTGTTTCCCATGTTCCACGGCATCCTGGCTGCCTTGATACAACCTGGAAAACAAATGAGATGCATATTTAGATTTGTACCATGGAATCTAGTTTATGGAAATCCTGGAACATAAGAACAGAAAAAAATGAAGGATTTTTCTGACTATATAATGAAGTGCCATGATTACTGAATTCAATCAATGTTGTGGTAATATTGTGTCGGATGTATGTTTACTAAGAATTTATGGAAATGGGTTATTATGTAAATGTAACTGAACAACCAATGGTTGATGGTTAAAACAAATAAATGTGCTAGGCATCAAAGGTCATATAGCACTATGGTAAAGTATTGTGGCAAAAAGGGTAAAAAATTATAGTTAATGAGTAAGATAAATTGTGTTAAGAGCACTAGAGAATAGTGCAGTACTACAGTAGAAGGGGCAAATAGAGTGAGGCATGGGTTAGAAAAAGGGGAAGGGGTTAAGGGCGTATGTTGATTAAATGAAATGGAGAGTATGTTTGTCTGAGGAAGAGGAACAGTGATATAAGGAACAATGCAAAAGAGCCATTATGAAGCAATCAACACCTAATAATAGGTAGATGGTAGAAGTGGGTGTTGGAGAAGTAGGAGAAGAATCCAGGGAATGAGATAAGGAAACAGGGGAAGATGGTGAAGAAACAGGAAGAACGTCAGAAGGGAAGGTTCTGGAGGACATTGTTGTTAAAGAAGGAAGTCATGTGAGCATCCAGGTGGGAGTCATATAGATAATGGGGAAAGAGGGGATGGTGCACATAGAGGAGGATGGATTTCAGCAATTACTTTGAAAGTAGAGGGAATGGGAGTAGAGACTCTGGACGGTGGTTGAGAGAGATCATGTTTGGTGCGTGTGTGAGTGGGGGGGAGGGGTTATAGGGGTATGGGGAGGAGATATGATGGGAGATGCTGAGGAGTAGAGCAAGTGACAGCAATGGAATGGGTAGCGAGAGAAATGCCTCATCAGCATGCTCTCTGTCTAACCTAACATAGAGTGAGGCCTAGTTTGAATCTGAGAACAGATTCGAGCTTGTAGGCAGGTAGCTCTTATAAAATGCATTATGGCAGTAACCACAAATAGCACACGTCCATGATTGAGTAATTTGAACTGTCATGACCAGGTTGGGCACAAATAGGGCAGTAGCATGTAGACCAACAATGCCTGGCAGAGTGACAAAATACCAACATTTCTAAGATTGACTGGGAAGTGGTGGATAAGATCAGATAGGGTAGGACTCGCCAACAATATAAACTTAATGGGGGAGGTCCTGCCTACGGAAGTTATGGGGGATGGTGACAATTTGGGTTATGAAAAATATTTCAAACGTACACTCAAAATCTTCCTTTAGCATCTACAAATAATCTGTGCTTAATGTTTCGCTTGGTTGCATACTTCGTAAATGTCCAGGATGATTTAACCCGCTAGTGCCGGTACATTTCAAGCCAATAATAGTTTCCGGTCAGCTTTAAAATCAGCCCCGTCCACCATGGGCGACAAAATCAGAGCGCAACTAGCGTCGCACCGGTGGGACACCAGGGAATTTTTTTTCCAGGTGTCTCACATGTGAGACACCAGTGCATGTGGGTTAAAGGGACAAGGTTGTAAAAAAAAAGGTACCTTAATTTCAGATCTAATATGCTTATAGAATAAAGGTGATTTTATTTCATTTGTTTATCTATTAATTGCATCAAAAAGTTACCTTTGTTTCTAATGTATTTAGGAGATGTTTTTGTACATATTATAGGAACGAATCGCTAATAGGAGTGGCAGTCTCATCAACATTTTAGTTCATGGTATTGTGCTTATGTGCTGGTCCTCTGCGTTTTCACAATCAAAATGGGCAACAAAAAGAATGAACAAAGGCCTTCTACAAAACAACTCTTGAAGTATATTGCTGAAAAAACAATACAAAGAAAATTCTTTGGAGGCAACGCTACACATGGCTGCAAGTGGTGGCTCCCATCCCCACTCACCCACTATATCCTCCTCTTCGCTGCTGCTGCAAAGAAGTTTGTATGCTTCTCATTTTGCTTATGATACATCCTAGTGGTGAAGATCGCCTCCTTAGGAAAAGAAAGGTGCTCATGGTTTGGGAAATAAAACTTTTCCAATAATGTACCGCAGCAGTGAAATTATAAGAATAAAATTTTCAGTCACAAAGACACAATTTTTAAGTGATCCTTCAAATAAACCACTAGTAGTTTAAATATTTTGCTGATTTTATGATGATATTTACTTTGGACTTGTAGAATTTGTAGAAAATTTTAAATCATGATTTACTTGATTTACATGATTTATCAGGATGAATGAAGAAATATTTGGTATTTTCTATATTACGTCCGCCGCTACGATATCGACGGCTTTGGTATCGCTGGATTCCTCTCACTCTATACAATGCAAATATGTAGGTTTTATTGCGCAGAAAGTTGGCCCCGATAGCAGGGGCGACGTCAGAGCGGCGGACGTAATATAGAAAATTACCATAATAATATAACCCAGTGAAAATAACCATGGTTATTCATATGACCCCCTGGGAGGGGTTCCGCCCCCAACCCCCGCCGAGGAAACAAAATATCCCCCACGTATTCACAGCAGGTAAGACGCGCACACGAACTAGATGCGGAGCCGATAACCTACCATACCCTAGGATTTTTAAGGTACTAACCTGGTTAATAGATGCCGCTGACAGTAGGGAGGGTGCTCCTGAACCTTTTCTTCTTCACGTCCAGGTGTGCTGGCTGCCCGCACCTGCCGCAGGCTCTCTCCCGACGGAGGAGGCCGTGGCGGAAGCACATTTTCAGCATTTGTTCCTGGCTGGTTGCTACCTAGCGCAGGAAATCGGTCTCGGAGTAGGAGCACCCTCTACACTCGGTCATCGCGGCGGCTATGGCGAAGTACTGAACGCGGCGGTTATTTCGGTTAGGAATTCGAAAATCGTGGTTCCAGAGGACGGGAAACTCGACCTTGAGACCGGTGTAACATCGAGAGAGGCGCAAAACCCGCTGACGAGGGCGTTCTTCTGTTCATGGTATACCCTGTTCATACTGATTATACTAAAATCGTCTCTGTATACAATGCTGACTATGTCTAGGTTAGTATGCTGATTCAGTGGAAATGTTACGAAGTAATTGTAATATTACATCCGCCGCTCCGAGATCGAAGATAATTGTGTAACGCTCTCGCCTACCGGGAATACGTCGTGGTTTTGTTTCCTCGGCGGGGGTTAGGGGGCAGAACCTCCCCGCCCCCAGGGGCACAGCCCCTTTCAATTGAAAGTCATGTGAATAACCATGGTTATTTTCACGATGGGTTATATTATTAGTGTTATTTAACCCCGCATTTTCCCTAGAACCTTTCATGCCCTCCCCTGCTATCGGGGCCAAGTTTGTCTCTAACGGGAGATTTCCGCGCAATAAAACCTGCATATTTGCATTGTATAGAGTGAGAGGAATCCAACGATACCAAAATCGTCGATATCGGAGCGGCGGACGTAATATAGAAAATTATCAAATATTTTAAATAAAGAGAAGGATTTACGACTAATAGGTGACAGTGTCTGAATATAGGGTTCTTGATGACATCATAATGAAGCAACAGAATAAGGCGACATTCGGCTACATTCTTCTATTAGGCCCTAAATTATCATCAGGCTATTCACAGCCAAAAAATATATATTTTTTCATTACTGTCACTATACAAGATCAGACAATGTGCTATGAAATGACATCATAACATCATAGTTTTTATTATTGCACAATGTTGTGGACATAAGTGTCTTCATCTAGAACATTTGAATTCTTCACTCCTAATAGTTTTGATTTTAGCTGTCTCCAGGCCCTAATCTTGGCAATATTGGTGTAGGATTTTCAATGGCCTCTGGGATAAATAGAGTAGCACTGTATTGGTACAGCAGTATGAGGCAGGCAAGCAGGTTGTTTTCAGATTCTGATCAATCCTTGTTGTAGAGTGGGCAAACAGCCGGGGAGATGGAAACAGTTCCGGTACAAGTATCAAGAAAGGAGAGAAGCTGGCCAGTAATAGATTTGCCAGTGATGTCGGCCAGGGTAGCTAATGCATAAGTTGGGACTCAGGTGTAACTATTTCAAGGCATGAATGATGTTTTTGTAGACATTGTTGGAAGAAGAGAGTACTGTCAGAGTAAGGGTCTGCAGGGGTAATCACAAAGAATCATTCCCACTTCATCATCATCATCATCATGGGCTGACGCCGACGGGGGCGCATAGCCGCATCCACCCTTCGCTTCCACCTACGAGGATCCCTCATGGCTAGACGCCAGGCAGGGACTCGGCCCATCTCTAGTTCTTCACGGCAGGTTTGGTCGATCTGCCCAAGCCATGACTTCCTCGGTCGTCCCACAGGCCTCCTCCATCCAGGGTTGTCTCGAATAGAGACGACCTGATGGGCAGGATCATCCTGAGGAAAGCGAGCCAGGTGGCCGTATAGCCTGAGTTGGCGATCACGGATTGTGCAGATAACAGGGCTTGTGCCAGTCTCACGGTGCAACCGTTGGTTGGACACATGGTCCCGCCAACAGTACCCCATGATCTGGCGCAAGGACCTATTACAAAAGGCTTCAAGACGAGCCTCCAAGGCACAGGACAATGTCCAGGTTTCGCTACCGTATAGCAAAACTGGCATTATCAGGGCCTTGAAAACCCGTAGCTTGGTCCTTCTGCACAGGTACCGACATCTCCAAATACTCTTGTTGAGAGAGTTCATGACCCCTGCTGCCAGGCCAATCCGTCTGCTGACTTCATGGTCTGACAGCCCAGAGTTATGAACTACACTACCAAGGTATGTAAAGCTCTCTGTGACTTCAATGTCCTCGCCGCAAGCACGTACCGACTGAACAGGTTCTCCTAACAAGTCCCCAAATTCCTGGACCTTGGTCTTGGTCCAGGAGACCTCTAGACCCAGGGGCTTCGCTTCATTGCTAAATGCATCGAGAGCCGCCACTAGGGTTTCCAAAGACTCAGATAGAATGGCAACGTCATCAGCAAAGTCAAGGTCTGTAACCTTGATATTGCCCAGCGTTGCCCCACAATGACTTTGAACAGTAGCTCTGCCCAGTATCCAGTCCATGCAAGTGTTGAAAAGAGTTGGTGCAAGGACACAGCCTTGCCTCACTCCTGAACTAACAGGAAAGAAGCTCGACAGGCCCCCACCACACTTTACAGCACTTTCAGTACCAGTATACAGGCTTGCTATTAGTCCAATAATCCTTGTTGGTATTCCTCTCAGCCTCAGGATCTCCCAAAGTGACTCCCGATGCACCGTATCGAACGCCTTCTTGAGGTCGATGTAGGCTGCAAGCAGCCCACGCCCGAACTCACGACGGCGCTCTACAATGACTCGAAGCGCGAGGATACGGTCTATTGTGGACTTACCAGGAGTGAATCCGGATTGCTCCAGTCTCTGGTGCCTCAGTAGATGGTCTCTGATACGTCTCAGAAGGATGTGGGCAAGAACCTTGCCTGGTACACTGAGCAGTGTGATGCCTCGGTGATTGCTGCAGTCCCAACGGTCCCCCTTCCCCTTCCAGAGAGGGATGACCACACCCCTCAACAGGGATGACCACACCCCTCAACAGTCAGGACAACAGGGTCAATTCCCACTTGGCTGGGCCAAAAAAAGACTCAAGAGGTTTATAGAGGTGGAATTAGTACGAAGAGAAGGGCAGGAGAAAGAATGAGAGGTGTGGAGTGAGGTAGTACTGTTGGAATAACAATAAGGATGGGGGGGGGGGGGCAGAAATTAAGAAAACTGTGCAGGGGGAAAGCTGGAGTAAAGGTTGCTGGGAGACTGGAAGGGTTGTATTCAGAACGACCTGGGTAGATCATTTAGAATGGATAGAGCTAACAGCAAGCATCAAGGAGGGTTTAGTGATAGCAGTGGTCAGAGGTGTGATCAAAGGAGAATTAAGGGTTGAGAAACCAGTGAAGTCCATTAATTAGGCAAACTGGAGAGGTATTATCTGTATCATGTACTTTACT
>NW_020868927.1:77022-79522 GCF_003789085.1 Penaeus vannamei
CTCTTCCAGGTCTTTTCTCAGGCAGTCCATCTCTCAGTTTCGGCCTTCCTTTTCGTCTTCTTGCTGGTGGTGCCATCTCAAGCACACTGTGCATACTCCACGTCTCTTCTTTTCACATGGCCAAACCACCTTAGTCGTGCTTTCCTGCACTGTTCCGTAATGTGTGTGATTCCCAATTTTTATCGAATCACTTCGTTCCTCACGTGATCTTTCAATGTGTGAGGATAACAATGATAATGATAATAATAATAATTGACCCACCAGCAGTTAACTTAGATGCGCGGAGTGCCGAGACCCCGTTGCCGGACTCACCCATCAGTGAGGATCCTCCCTCCCTAACTGAAGTTAGGGGGGCAATCTCCAAACTGAAGAGTGGAAAAGCAGCAGGTATCTGCGGCATACCAGCTAAACTGTTAAAGGTTGGTCGTAAACCTATGCTGCAGGGGTTACATGCTGTCCTGGCTGCCATCTGGCGGTCCGGTACCGTACCTCCTGACCTGTTGAGAGGTGTGGTCATCCCTCTCTGGACTGCAGCAATCACCGAGGCATCACACTGCTCAGTATACCAGGCAAGGTTCTCGCCCACATCCTTCTGAGACGTATCAGAGACCATCTACTGAGGCACCAGAGACTGGAGCAATCCGGATTCACTCCTGGTAAGTCCACAATAGACCGTATCCTCGCGCTTCGAGTCATTGTAGAGCGCCGTCGTGAGTTCGGGCGTGGGCTGCTTGCAGCCTACATCGACCTCAAGAAGGCGTTCGTGCATCAGTCACGGAGATCCTGAGGCTGAGAGGAATTACCAACAAGGATTATTGGACTAATAGCAAGCCTGTATACTGGTACTGAAAGTGCTGTAAAGTGTGGTGGGGGCCTGTCGAGCTTCTTTCCTGTTAGTTCAGGAGTGAGGCAAGGCTGTGTCCTTGCACCAACTCTTTTCAACACTTGCATGGACTGGATACTGGGCAGAGCTACTGTTCAAAGTCATTGTGGAGCAACGCTGGGCAATATCAAGGTTACAGACCTTGACTTTGCTGATGACGTTGCCATTCTATCTGAGTCTTTGGAAACCCTAGTGGGCTCTCGATGCATTTAGCAATGAAGCGAACCCTGGGTCTAGAGGTCTCCTGGACCAAGACCAAGGTCCAGGAATTTGGGGACTTGTTAGGAGAACCTGTTCAGTCGGTACGTGCTTGCGGCGAGGACATTGAAGTCACAGAGAGCTTTACATACCTTGGTAGTGTAGTTCATAACTCTGGGCTGTCAGACCATGAAGTCAGCAGACGGATTGGCCTGGCAGCAGGGGTCATGAACTCTCTCAACAAGAGTATTTGGAGATGTCGGTACCTGTGCAGAAGGACCAAGCTACGGGTTTTCAAGGCCCTGATAATGCCAGTTTTGCTGTACGGTAGTGAAACCTGGACATTATGCTGTGCCTTGGAGGCTCGTCTTAAAGCCTTTTGTAATAGGTCCTTGCACCGGATCATGGGGTACTGTTGGCAGGACCATGTGTCCATCCAACGGTTGCACCATGAGACTGGCACAGGACCTGTTATCTGCACAATTCGTGATCACCAACTCAGGCAATACGGCCACCTGGCTCGCTTTCCTCAGGATGACCCTGCCCAGAGGTAGTCTCTGTTAGAGAAAACCCTGGGTGGAGGAGGCCTGTGGGACGACCTAGGAAGTCGTGGCTTGGGCAGATCGACCAAACCTGCCGTGAAGAAATAGAGATGGGCCGAGTCCCTGCCTGGCGTCTAGCCATGAGGGATCCTCGTAGGTGGAAGCCAAGGGTGGATGCGGCTATGCGCCCCCGTCGGCGTCAGCCCCCTTGATTGATTGATTGATTCCTGCACTGTTCCGTAATGTGCGTGATTTCCAATTTTTCTTGAATCACTTCGTTCCTCACGTGAACTTTCAATGTCTGATGATAATAATGATAATAATAGTAACAATGATAATGATTATGATAATTGCAATGTGCATGATAATGATGATGATGGTGATAATGATGATGATAATAATACAAATAATAATAATAATGTATTACTAAATCGATAAAGAAATCTGATTTTCACACGTTCGCTGCTAGCAGGGGCTGCAAGATTGACAAGGCAAAATAACCCTGACTGTGTTTGGTTGACCTTAACATCGTCCAAGAAAAACGGCCCATGGAAACCGGGCCTTTTACGCGAGAAAAGACAACGCCAGCAGAAGAGCGACAAGGCCTCGACGCCCTCCCTGGCAAGGGCGGTTTGGAGGAAGTAGGTGGCGACTGCCAAGTGGTCAACGCAAGGGGGATTTAAGCTTTCAGTAGCGTTATTGTTAGCATTTTATCATTGTTGCTATTACTCTCAATGTTATTATTATTATCACTATTATTATTATCACTATTATTATTATTCTGATGATGATGATGAACATCATCATCATCATCACCAACACCACCACCATTATCATTATCAGCATCAGGATTATTAGAAATATCGTTATTGTTAAT
>NW_020868927.1:92022-99522 GCF_003789085.1 Penaeus vannamei
CATACACACACACACACACACACACACACACACATACACACACACACACACACACACACATATAATAATAGCTCTGCCGATTATCTAGTACATGCACGTGTTGCAAAGTGTTGGTGCAAGAACACAGCTTGACCTCACTCCTGAGTAAACAGGGATGCTCGACAGGCCCCCACCACAATTTAAGCACTTTCAGTACCAGTATATAGGCTTGCAATTAAACCAATAATGCGTGTTGGAATTCCCCAAAGTCTCAAGATCTCCCATAGTGATTCGCTATGCACTGAGCCATACGCCTTCTTGAGGTCTATGTAGATTGCAATCAGCCCATGGCCAAACTCACGCTGGCGTTCCACGATGAATCGAAACGCTAGGATACATTCTATTGTTGACTTACTAGTAGTGAATCCAGACTGTTCCGGTCTTAGTAGGGGATCACGGATCTATTTCAGAGGAAAAACTTTGCCTGGTATGCTGAGCAGTGTGATGCCACGGTAGTAGTTAGTCCCAACGTTCCCCTATCCCCTGTCAGAGAGGGATGACCACGCCCCTCAACAGGTGCAGGGGAATGTAACTGGACTGCTAGTACAGTACACAAGCCCCATGCCATATGTTCACCCCTTGAGTAGTATAGCAGGGATATTGTATATGCCTGCAGTTTTCCCACCCTTCAGCTTGGAGATCACCTCCCTAACCTCATATGTGGCCTCCAGTGGACTCTTCTGTTCTATTGAGTGTTTCACGCTCAAAGGAATCCCATAGAACTACAGAGTCAATCAGGTTTCTGAACACTGTGAACCAAGCAGAGACTGCCGAGGCGAACCTCCATGCACACTCCTCCTCCCTCAATTTCTCCAGGCGAAACATACTGGAAAGGCCACTGGAGAGATGGTTGAAGTGGCCCTGCAGAGTAGCCACAACAAATCTATGTTCGGTACCACATAACTCGGTACTGATGTAAACCTTGCAGTTCTGGAGGATCTTCCAGCGAGTGATAACTAGAATGTGGTCGATCTCCTTCGTCACAGTAACCGTATCTTTATAACAAATCAGGCAATGCAGGTTAGAGAGTTGATACCAGGAGCCAGAAATTCTCAATCTCTGGGACCTAGCAAAGTCCCTGAGAAGGAGGCTGTCGGTACTGAGATCAGCTTCTGAGCCATGGGGACTGACAAACGTCTTGTAGTCAGCGCATCAACAGACATACTGCACTGAAGTCGCCCAATACGAAGGTCTCACCAGGGGTATTTGTCTACCACAAATGTGACTTTGGCATTAAATGTCTCTTTGTCATTGAGTTTGCAAATATTGGTAGGAGCGTACACAGCAATAAGACACAAGGCCAAAAGCATGCTTCAGTCTCAATGCTGTAATATACTCGTCACCTGGTGAGACGTTTATTATTGAAGGTTGAAGTCTGAAGATGGCTTTGGCTACTCCCTGGAGATGGTGACCATCACTCTTGCCCAAGGAGAAGGTGTACCCCACCCATACTGACCGTTCTGCCCTCCGAGAGAGCAGCCATCTTTACTTTATCCTGTGGTGGCTGCTTCATCCAGGTGTTCTAAGCCCCTACCCAAGGGCCAGACACAAACGCATATCCTTAAGGGGCCTTAGCTTACGGCTGATTGTTTCTACACAGAGCAAGGGACCCGCCATATTGGTACAAGGTAAAGCGTTGTAAAGTAAGGCAGGGGGAGAGCAGTCCTAGTGAGTTACAGCAAACCATAAATAACATTTTTGCAGCCTGGAAGCAATACATTACAATCTGTGTTTTGCTCAATCATAGTGTTAGTTTAGATGTTATGTCTGTAATATGGTTCTGTGTTCGCCTTCGATGTAATAGTTTTATTTATGCATATTTTTATTGTTATTAATCTTAATGTCAATATTTTCATTTTCTTTAAGAATTTGTGGATTAGTGGACATAATGATGATTCAGAGATGATTACTTTATATTTATAGCTAAGCCTTTAAAACTTATTCCGAGTAATATTTGTAAAACTGGTAATTGGCTTGAAAATTAAAGATAAAATTACTTTTGTAATATTATCCACCCTTTCGAGCTAGGTCTTGCTTTCAAGGAGACAATATTTCGTTCAAATTTCACGGTACTCATGCATTGTGTTAATAAGGTCTCTCTTCTGCATTACTAATTCTGGAAACAGCATTGTGTTTACAAAATCAGCTGATTAGCATTTATGGCTTGTGATTGGTCGCCTGAAACAGCAGCTGTGATTGGACACTGAAGTAATTTGAAGCACTGTGAGGTTTTAAGTGGGTATAAGGCGCCGGAAAAAAAACGTTTGTACATACAAAGCTAAGTCAGAGAATGGCGCCCTAGACAGGCTGTAATTTAAATTGCTGCAGGACAGTTAAAGTCTCCAGTGCCTCAAGTTTATGGTTCTTTTGAGTATCTGGCCCCACATAACCCACTTGATGTTAAATTTCAGGCAGTTGCTCTGGGTGGACGCCATCTCGCCGGAGTTATCCAATATAAAGGAGGGTAGCAGGCTGAGGGGTCACTCCTCTCCCGTCGGCCACAGCTTTCTCCCCACCCAAGGACGACGACTCAGATCCCACGCAAGCTGCCACTTACTTCCGGATACCACGATTCATGGACCTCTTCTCGACGACTTCAAGCTCTCGAAGCATCCCTACGGAAGGATTGCCAGGGATGTCTCGGTCGTCGGAAGACGAATCACGCCGAAGAGTCGCTACCGTCGAACGTGGATGGACACTCAACCTGCGACTCTTGCTGGGGTTGCTTGTTCGTCGGCGTTCGTCCTGGGACTGCTGCCGGTGCTGCCTGACTGTGGGTGCCATGTCGAATGTGGGGCTGCTTGCAGCGCCCTCTTCGCCCCCTTTCTCCTTGTGTTCAGTGAGCTCTGGCAAGTATTTGATGAGGCCGATATATATGTGGGGTATGAGGTGTCGTGGCGGAGTTGGGGCCCCTGCAGACCCACTAGCAGTACTGTTACTTGGCCTCTGTGAAGAGTGCTTGAGCGAACCCTACAAGAGAAGAAGGGTACGCCGGTGGAGGGCTTTGCTTCTTCAGAACATCAACGGAATTTCCAGGCAGCTGGGGGTTCCAGCTCCTAGGGAGTGGTGTTCCTGCCTTCGACCGTTGCTGTTGCATGACTCCTGTACGCCATTGCAGGTGCAGCAGTCCTCGTTTGGGGAGCGGTAACTCCCACAAAGGCCCATCTCTCAGCCAAGAGTTGACCAGCACACCAAGAGTCGAAGCTTAACAGCTTCATCACCATTATGAATAAAGTTCATTCCCTATGATATAGAGAACATCACTGAGATAAAGTGATTCACAGACAGGTGGATTCCTCCCCTTGTGGGTGGTAAAAGAAAAAAAAAAAAAAATCTGCTGCAGCCATCGAAACAACATCTGCATCGAGATCATCCCGGGCATCCGTTGCATCAGCCGAGTTGGCTTCAATGGCGCTTGTCAGCGAAGGAATGAGAGACGATAGAGGCGTCAATCCACAAATAGCTTGCCATCCACGATGTTAGCAGAGGACAAAAAGAGTCGATAGCCGCGACATCCTAAAAAATTGGTCATCAACGCTGTCAGCGAAGGGGCAGATTGGGAAGGTGATGACACCTGCTTGCCTGTGAGAGTTTGCTATCCACATTGTCAACAAGGTAACAAGGCATTCTTTATAAAGAAACAATATCTGTTTCCACACAGTAATTTATCTGTGTCACGAAAAGAGATTGTGGATATTTTCTTTTACCTCACACTATGGTTCTTGGCCACTTCTACTTAATGTCCTCTCCCAAGCCATGGTGAACCCTGCAGGCAATGCCACAAGGGGGGCTGCTAGTTAGCTGCCTTAAACTTGGGAGAATGGTTTGTGCTAGGGTTAGTATTTTCCCATGTTTGTTAGGTTATTGGGAAAATATTTTTAGGAAAAGTAATTTCTAGCACTTTCGTCTTCAATCATCATGGCCAAACCAAAAAAGAAAGCATTGTCGCAAGCCTCCACAGCCACCAGGACCTCCACCAGTTCATCAACAAAGGAAGGCACAGCAGATTCCATTAACGAGAATAACACCGCTTATCTGTAGAGATCATGGAAACACCTCAAAGTGCTCCAGACGCAGATGACCGTCACACCAAGCCAGCTCTCTCACTGGTGAACTCTTCGAGCTTCTATAGTACTGTTGGCCCTAGAGAAAGATATTCCTTCTCTCCAAGTCTCGACTAGAATTACTTCTAAGGGGGATTATGTACTCCAGCCCAAAAGACTCTGACACCTTTCAGATTCTTTGTAAGTTCTTAGCGACAATAAGACCGTAAACATCACACCTACACCCCACCTCCCATGAAGACAATCGTCCTAGGTTACCCACTCATTTCCCACTCGACCAACTTTGTGGCCACCCATTTATCGAGTCTGCCTCTTGCTTGATTGCTACCCCACTTAAGAAGAGACGAGGCAGGTACAAGTGACCATACTAGAAGACCCAGTTAAAGAAATAAACCTTGGTTTCTACAGCACATTTTCTCTCCGGGAACATTACCAAGAGCCCACACGCTGCAGCGAATATCAACGTTATGGTCATCATGTTGCCAAGTACAGAGGTCAGACACGCTGCAGAATCTGCTCTGAACCTCACCTCACGTATGTTTGCATTACAAAGTACAAAGAAGGCACACCTGCAACAGCAAAATGGCCAAACTGCCGTGAAAGACACCACATCTGGTACACTGGATGTCCCGAAAGACTTAAATGTCTCGCCTATCCTTCCGGTCAACCTATTCAAGTAGAGCAAAGAACACCGGGAGTATGTATGTGAAAACTTTACACCTGGAATAGGACATTAAGCACTGCCACAGCCAAATGCTCCCTGCCTAACTCAGCCACAAGTGCACGACCATCTCTCCCTGTCAAACCTAAATCCTCAGAAGTACAGCCTCATCACACTTGCATGTGCTCAAGTGTGGCATCCCCAACAATTCCACACAGTATGTAGAATTATTGGCAACAATACTGCAGATGGGACTATCTCCAGTAGGTAGACAGGCAGACCGAAGCCCAATTAAGGAGGTGATTTCCAACATTATTGTAAATGAAATACCCAGTACCTCGGTTCCCTCCTCCAAACAAACTGAAGAGACTCATGCTTCTATCGCGGTCAACACCACAACTAACTCTTCAACGATACTAGACAACTCTCTCCATACCACTCAGCAGTCCACATCCCTCGTCCCTCAGAATCACTAAGGTCCAACCCCAGTGCATTTCACAACCACTACTGAATCTGCATCATCTAATGGTACTTCACAAAGAAAGTGTTTTAGATCTCCAACTATTGACAATCAGGAAGATGAACCACTGTCAGACCAATATAATCAATCTCACAAAGACCTAAACACTACCTCTCAGCAGCCACCAATAGACAACTTCGACCTACACTTTCCACAACTTGGTACAGTAAGTTATTCGACCTCAAATGCTGGGTCCCCCCTGTCCTACACATACCAGAAAGTAATCCTATTACAGCTCATGGATACCAACATTACATTGATTCCGACAACACTTCAGACTCCAATGATGACTAATACCACTCCAGCAGAAAGGATTATTATCTTCCAATGGAATATCTATGGTCTGAAATCTGAATTACCCACCCTCACCTAAGCCCTAGCAAAGCAAAGTTACCATGTTGTTTTGCTCTAAGAGACTCTCCTAACATCTAACATCTCAATTTCAAATTATACAGGATACCTGCAATATTACTGTCAGGGCAGAAGCAGAAGGCTCAGCATTCTAGTATGGAAAGACCTACATGTTGAGCCCCTTCCCATCCGAAGGTCTTGTGGAAATGAAGTCGAATATATGGGTGTTACCATATCACTACAAAACACAACTTTGCAGGTCTGCAACATATATAGGCCCCCCAGAGATAATGCTTCACTCACATTGAGACATATTTGCTGTTGTCAGCAATTCCCCCTCCATCCTTGGTGGGGATTTCAATGCACACAGTCCTGCATGGAACTGGCCAACATCTCCATCTGCAAACAGATCATGCAGGTCTGGAACATACCTTGATAGAATGCTCCAGAACTTCCCACACTCAGCAATCCTAAGCAGACATGTACCCACCCACATCAAGGGAGGAGTACTCTACCTCACATTTGTCTCTTCTGCTCTCCTTCCACTTGTCAACTGGACTCTTCACCCTTACCTAACCTCTGATCATTATGCAACCACCATCACGGACATACCACCCCTACAGAAACCTCCCCTTGAACCCAGATGGAATTTCAGAAAAGCCAACTGGCATAAATTCACCAGCACTATGGAGGAATGGGCAGAGAGTTACACACCTTCAAATGACCTTGATACCAAAGAGGAGAGTTTCTGCCCTCCACCATGCTTATCGTCCGATATCCCTACTCTCATGCCTTAGTAAAGTAATGGAACAAGCAGTTCTGATAAGACTAAAACATTTAGGACCACACCCCAATAATCACATCTACGCCTACTGCAAATATATAATAATGATAATAATAATAATAATAATAATAAAGAGTTTATTAAGTAAAGTTTTAGTTACAAGGGTAAAATTGTTACTTTACAAAGTTATCATTTAAGTGTCTAATACAATAGGGAATAGTAGACATATAATATCTGGATGTATGACACTTTGGTTCACATAATTTGTTGTTAACATCCTCACGAAGCTGTCTGCTTGATTGACGCAAGTCGGGAAGCAGGTGCCGATATCTCGTAGATGTAAAGATGTTGTGTGCGAATTTTTCTGTTAGGTATTTTCTCCGGTCTTCTAAAGAGGGTATCTGCAGTTGGTTTAGTGCCTCTGTGTATATGGTGTAGTTTGACCCGAGAATGATACGTAATGCTCTTTTCTGAAGTCTTTCTAATTTTATTTTTTCAAAGTTGGTAATGGACGAATGCCAGACTGGTGCTGCATATTCACAGACTGGTCGAAGGAAAGTCGTCCATATGCGAAGGAGGTCTTCTTGGGATGCACCGAAAGATTTTAATTTGGTTAGCATAAAGAACTTTCTTCCACACTTTGAAATCAGTTTCTTGGTGTTGGCGAACCACTTTAAATCGTCACTGATAACTGTTCCCAATAGATTCACCTCTTTGGCCCGAGTTAAGAGTTCCTCGCCTATTTTTAGAGTACTACCACTGTCGGCTAATTTGTTAAATTTAAATTTTGTTTCTGTGCATTTCTTGGTGTTGACAGACATTTTGTTAGTTGAAGCCCACTCTGACACTTGCTTAAGGGCGTCTTGTAATAAAGTGTTTCCTTGCCCTGGTTGGTGTGCTAGTGCAAGTGTCATGTCGTCCACATATTTGTAGATCTTCACGTGCGGAATTTTGTCCTCATTTACCATTATCAGAAACAATAATGGGCCGAGGACCGTTCCTTGAGGGACACCGCAGTGAAGATCAATTTCATCGGATATTTGGTTGTTTGCACGAGTCCTCTGGGAGCGAAGGTTGATGA
>NW_020868927.1:105604-108104 GCF_003789085.1 Penaeus vannamei
CAACTTCTCCACACCTTTTGACTTATGTCAGCGTGTTCTTGCTGCGCTTCGACCTACACTTTTAGACCTTCCCTCTCAACCCTAACACTTGGTGTCGGTTACCCTTATCTGATTGTATATGTTATTTTGTCCAATTATGTTTTTTTTTTTTTTTTTTTTTTTTTTAATTTCTAATTCCATAGTTATTATTATGTGTATTCATTTGCCTTGCATTTACGTATATATTGTTAGTGTTTACCTTTCATATATTTGTAATTTGATTTTAACCCAAAATCTAGAACCTTCGAAACGTCATAAAACATGAAATTCACCATGACTGTGTTAGTCTACCTGTTCATCCTTATATATATATATATATATATATATATATATATATATATATATATATATATATATATGTACCAGATTGGAAAGTTTGCTGTGTGCGGTGGATTTCGTATCTCAAGCGCGATTCTGGCCGCGACATTTGGACAAATTTTCTCTCAGCCGCGCCATTTAGAAACTGGAGGCTTAAACAAGCAACCGCGAACTGGGAATTCCTTAAATTGAAGCCAATGACTGGCTGATAGTCAAAAACACAAAGAACACATAGTGACATTCAATTTCTGCCATCTGATTGCGTTACCGTTGTTTTTTAACGTTTTGAATAAAAAAGGGAGTGCTGGGAGTGCCAAGTTATTTATTGCGTTGGAGCCAAGAGAGAATCACAATTTAATGACAACTCGTCTGACGATGGTAAGTATTTTCCTATTATTTATTTTGTTAACCCGTCACAGGTTAACAAAATGCGCGGCAGAATCTCAGCTGCGCATTTTTGTATCAATCTGTATGTGTAGTTGTACAGTTTTTGCTTCTAAACAACTCTGCCGCACACTGTGTAAAGTTTCCAATCTGGCATATATATATATATATATATATATATATATATATATATATATATATATATATATATGTATGTATTATATATATGTCATATAAATGTGTATATGCAAATTTTTATTTAATTCTCCAAAATTAACATAAACTAGTAGCGCTGCCACCATCCGTGTTTTGACTAAAAATAGGAGGTATCCAGAAAAAACCCTTCTTTTGAGGTGTTAGTGTGGTATTGGGCTCAGTGGCCTTCTAGGCATGTGGGGTTGCTGGTCATACTCATGGTTATCTAATATTAATTAATATTAATATTAACTATCTAAGGTGGTCTATGGAAAGATCATTTCCCCTTCGTAACATTTATTACACAAGATTTACAACAAAAATAATGAGACTATTTTTGCCTGTAGTCCCTCTTTCCTCAGACATGAGACTTCCTAGATAACATTGTGTTGACCCTTTCCAAAATAAACAACCAACATTCCATCGTTACCCTTATCTTAGGTCTTATTTTACCATGTACACTGTACCCTGTTATTTTGAAAATACTCCCCCTTTACTCTTAAGGAACGACAAGCATTACTAAATTGTCTATTTAGAAGTTACCTATAACACTACATTAACAACAAAACAAAATGATGATGGCTGGTCTGGAGAGAGAGAAAAACCTGCAATTTTCATGACACCGATCCCCAAATGTCTAATTTCTCTCAATAATTGGCATGACCCCACCTTACTTATCATTGTCTTTATCTCTGCATATCTGGATCCATCTTCTCCGACGGGATCCTCACTCCGATGGTTAAACAGGGGCAGATATTTTACAATGTTATGGTCAGATGGTCTCGTCTCCAACACGGGCAGCCATGCAGTTGCCACGATGCCTG
Source organism: Penaeus vannamei (assembly GCF_003789085.1). Classification (NCBI taxonomy): domain Eukaryota; kingdom Metazoa; phylum Arthropoda; class Malacostraca; order Decapoda; family Penaeidae; genus Penaeus; species Penaeus vannamei. Next base: position 107,365 of record NW_020868927.1, read on the forward strand.
ACTGCTATGTCGACTCTCTCCTCTCATCCTGTTCAGAATGTAGCCAGCAAGGAGACTCATTATATAGTACATACTTATCTATGCATCTTTTCCCCTGCTACTGTTACAATTTCCTGTCACCTTCATTTAACTGTGAATACCGCTCTTGACGAGGCGTGTCTCTCTCTCTTACCTGTTTAGAATGGAGCCAGCAAGGACACTGATCTCCTTGTCCAGCTTTGCCTAGAGGCAGCCCAATGTTGCCAACTTTCCCCTTAGCAACAGGCCCTTCCCTCAAAATACATCCAGTCCAGCACGAACAACAAATGAAACATTTCGCCCGTGATTGGTTTACTATTTACTGGGCACGAAAACTTTTACTATATTCAAAATAGAACATATAAGACGTGGTAATGCATCTCAACCATTTCCTGTTTTTAGCAATCCTCTTAAACGTATTCTAATTTCAATGTCGGAATAATTCTGATATATATATATATATATATATATATATATATATATATATATATATTTATTTATATATAATATGCATACACACACATACACTTATATGTATATATATATGTATGCATATATATGTGTATGTGTTTGTGTGTGTAATATTTTGTCTGAAAAAAATGTTGCCAATATGTGATGGGGATTAGAAGGCAACCACTTTCGTTCGACAGGAATTTTAATATTACAAACTTTACTTTTCATTTCGGGTTTAGGGCTTGACGGGAGATCCCCGAGCGAACCCT
>NW_020868927.1:120604-130602 GCF_003789085.1 Penaeus vannamei
CACACACACACACACACACATATATATATATATATATATATATATATAATATATATATGCATATATATATATATATATACATATGTATATGTAAATGTATATGTGTTTAAGTGTGTGTAGGCACGCGCACACACACGCACACGTACGCACGCGCACACACGCACACGTACGCACGCGCACACACACACACACACACGCACACGCACACGCGCACGCACACGCGCACGCACACACACAGACACACACACACACACACACCACACACACACACACACACACACACACACACACACACACACATATATATATATATATATACAGAGAGAGAGAGAGAGAGAGATAGAAAAGGGGGGGGGTAGAGAAAGATTAAAAGGGAGAAAGAGAGTGAGAGCGGGAGAGGGTGAGAAGCACCATTTAATCTCTGCATATGTGTTTTTTCTGTTACTTGAAGTATTTGGTTCTTTGCATAGATGTGTCCAGAGATATCCTTTACATATTTATTAACATTGTTTCACAATCTCAGATTCCATGCTTAGTTTTTCACTCCCTTTTCCGGATTGTCATATTGATTTTGCCTGAGGAAAGCACAGACAAGGTGAAGGCGAGACGAGGAGGACGAGGAAATCTCGTTGACAGCCGGAAGCAAGACTAGACTCTTTTTCCCGGAGGAACTCGAGGCGGCCGGAGGTGATCAGGATTCAGACTCTCCGAGGAGGGCTGTGGCCGAAGGGCAGGGCAGCAAGGGAGTCCTCCGACGCCCTTTCGTGGTGCGAGGCAGGCCGCGGCGCCTCTGCGATGGCTAGGAGTTCGTTCCGTAATTTCATCTGTTGTAACTTGTGGCAGCGGCTGCTAAAGGTGAAGTGTCACGTCACAGTGCCACACATGTCTCTGGTAGTAATCCATGTGATAATTTTCTTTATAGCCTTTGTCACAACAGATATCCCTCGCTCTCTAGCGGATTTGTTTGTGCCAATTCGATACAGTGTTCAGGTATAATCCGGATAGGATTATGTAGTGAACAGTAAATATGAAATGATAGTAAAAACATTCAAAGTTCTGGTAATCAGGTGAATAAGAATAAATTAATTAGCAAGCTAAATGAATCATAATTATAAAAGTAACTTAATGATGAAATGCTATTTGCATGTTATGCTCGTTTGCCAACTGTTGCGTTCTGGTGCTCACAAAGTGCATATATAAGTATGAGTGCAGTGAACTGAGAACAAAAACGACCTCATATCACCATCCGGGGCTGACGGGAGATGATTAATCAATCTATGTTTATCTTCAATCAGTTAATGCTCGCGCTCAAATTTGTACTTTAGATTTGATGGGAATTAAAACAGATACATTTTCTAGCCTGATTTCACGGGATATACAATTAGCGAAAAAAGGAAAAAAAAGTACCTCTAGCTACAAATTTTAGGGCAAACTATCACTAGCAATGGAGAGATCGAAAGAAAACAAATGACGTTATAATATTCTTTAATCTTATTCACTGGACATTATAGTTAATACCGGATGCGTCTTGGCATAGAATGCGTCAAATCAAGAAAATATTGCCATTCTAACTGAAATATTTCCCTCATTTTTAGAAGGTTTTCAACTGGGTGTTCACAGCGACGGATAGGGATTTCTCTGGCATAAAACTTTGATAGGCCTGGTAAATGCAAGACTATAATAATTAACTCACACAAATGCGCGTCATATAAATGTACTAGCGCGACCCGTGGGAATTCCACAGAACAAAAAATTATGAGGTACTCCTCTCTCGCAGTCCTACCTTTCACCTCCGTTCTCTTCCTTTCCCTCTCCCACCACCTTTCCCTTACCGCGTCCTCTCACTCCCAAATCTTCCTTCAATTTACCGGCACCACTCACACGTCAGCATGACATTTGACCCTCCTTTTATCTTTAAACTTTATCCTTATATGTATGTATGTGTTTACAAACACACGTATGTACACACACACACACACACACATACACATACACATACACACACACACACACACACACACACACACACACACACACACACACATATATATATATAGATAGATAGATAGATAGATAGATATAGATATATATATATCATCATCATCTGGAGCTAACGCCGACGGGGGCGCATAGCCGCTTCCACCTTTTGGGATCCCGTATGACAAGTCGCCAGGCAGGGGCCCAGCCCATCTCGAGCTCTTCCCGACAGGTTTGATCGATCTGCCCAAGCCACGACTTCCTAGGTCGTCCCACAGGCCTCCTCCACCCAGGGTTGTTTCTTACAGAGACAATCTGATAGGCAGGATCAGCCTGTGGAAAGCGCGCCAGGTGGCCATATAGCCTGGGTTGGTGATCCCGGATTGTGCAGGTAACAGGTCCTGTGCCAGTCTCACGGTGCAGCCGTTGGTTAGACACATGGTCCCGCCAACAGTACCCCATGATCTGGCGCAAGGACCTATTACAAAAGGCATCAAGACGAGACTCCAGTGCACTGGATAATGTCGAGGTTTCACTACCATAGAGCAAAACTGTCATTATTAGGGCCCTGAAAACCCATAACTTGGTCCTTCTGCACAGGTACCGGCATCTCCAAATACTCTTGTTGAGAGAGTACATGACCCCTGCTGCCAGGCCAATCTGTCTGCTGACTTCCTGGTCTGACAACCCAGAGTTATGAGCTGCACTACCAAGGTATGTAAAGCTCTCTGTGACTTTGATGTCCTCGTCGCAAGCACGTACCGACTGAACAGGTTCTCCTAGCAAGTCCCCAAAGTCCTGGATCTTGGTCTTGGTCCAGGAGACCTCTAGACCCAAGGGCTTCGCTTCATTACTAAATGCATCGAGGGCCACCACTAAGGTTTCCAAAGACTCAGATAGAATTGCAACATCATCGGCAAAATCAAGGTCTGTAACCTTAATATTACCCAGTCTTGCTCCACAATGACTTTGAACAGTAGCTCTGCCAAGTATCCAGTCCATGCAAGTGTTGAAAAGGGTTGGTGCAAGGACACAGCCTTGCCTCACTCCTGAACTGACAGGAAAGAAGCTCGACAGGCCCCCACCACACTTTACAGCACTTTCAGTGCCAGTATATAGATTTGCTATTAGTTCAATAATCCTTGTTGGAATTCCTCTCAGTCTCAGGATCTCCCAAAGTGATTCCTGATGCACTGTATCGAACGCCTTCTTGAGGTCGATGTACGCTGCAAGCAACTCACATCCGAACTCACGACGGTGCTCTACAATGACTCGAAGCGCAAGGATACGGTCTATTGTTGACTTACCAGGAGTGAATCCGGATTGCTTCGGCCTCTGATGCCTCTGTAGATGGTCTCTGATATGCCTCAGAAGGATGCGGGCTAGAACCTTTCCTGGTACACTGAGCAGTGTGATGCCACGGTGATTGCTGCAATCCCATCGGTCCCCCTTCCCCTTCCAGAGAGAGGGATGACCACACCCCTCAACAGGTCAGAGGGAACGGTACCGGACTGCCAGATGGCAGCCAGGACAGCATGCAATCCCCGCACCATAGGTTCACCACCAGCCTTTAACAGTTCAGCTGAGATGCCGCAAATAACCGCTGCTTTACCACTCTTCAGCTTGGAGATCGCCTCCCTAACCTCAGCTAGGGAGGGAGGGTCCTTGCTAATGGGTGGGCAGCGGAATCACGGCACTACCCACATCCAAGTTAACTGTTGGAGGGTCAACCTAATACAACTGCTCAAAGTACTCAGCCCAACGCTCCCTCACCACAACAGGATCTAAGACGATCTGGCCACCCACTAAGCGAACTGCATTCACCTGTGAAGAGGGCTTGGAGTTCAGCTTTCTCAGGGCTTGGTATGCAGGACGAAGGTCATTTACTAAGAAATGGCCTTCGACCTCCTCAGCAAGATTCCTAATAAACTGTTCCTTGTTCCTTCTTAACAGAGACCGAGTTCTGCACACCTGAGAACGGTGCAAATCCCAATCCCCTGCCAGACGAGCTGCACGGCAAGCATCAGTGGCTCCCAGTGTCTCCTGAGAGATTGAATTCTGTCTTGCTCTCGGGCAATCGATTCTTGGGCTGCATCAAGCATTCCACGCTTGAAGGTGTCCCACAGAAGTACAGGGTCCGTCAGATTGTCAAGTGCTGTGAACCGATCAAAGATTGTCTCAACAACCTCCGAGCGCACTCCCTCTCCTTCAGCCTGTCCAGATGAAACACCCTAGGGTGGTCATTGGGCCGCTGGGGAGTTCTGAAGTGTACCAGGAGGGTAGCCACAACCACTCTATGGGCAGTACCACAGAACTCAGCACTCCTATACACCCTGCAGTTCTGGAGGATCCTCCAACTAGTGCTAACGAAAATGTGGTCGATCTCCTTGGCTGCATTACCCGCATCGCTGTATCATGTCCAATGATGTGGGTCTGGGCGCTAGTACCAGGAGCCAGAAATCCTCAATTTCTGGGATCTAGCAAAATCCCGGAAAAGGAGGGAATTCTCGCTGCCAGATACCGCATTGAAGTCACCCAGAACAATACGAATATATCGCCGAGGACAACTGTCTGCCACGGATGCAAATTTAGCATAGAACATTTCTTTCACGTCAAGTTTACCAACATCAGTAGGAGCGTACACAGCAATAAGAGACATGAAGCCCAAAGACAGCTTCAGTCTCATTACCATTATAAGCTCATCGACTGGAGTGACCTCTATCACCGAGGGCTGGAGCCTACCAGAGACAGCTATGGCTACTCCCTGGAGATGGTGACCATCGCTGCGGCCTGACCAGTAATAGGTGTAGCCACCTACACTGGTCATGCCGCTGCCAGGTTTCTGACCTCTGAGAGAGCAGCCACCCCTACTCTCAGCCTCCCCAGTTCCCTCAATAGCAGGGGCAACCGATCATCCTGACACAAAGAGTGGATGTTCCAAGCCTCCAACTTGACTTCCCGCCTGAGGTTAACCCTCGGGTAGTCGCTCCAGGTGGACGCCACCTCTGCCACCCCCGCCGACGCTGCCCCCACATAAAAGGCGGCAGGCTGCGGGACCCTTCATCCACCTGTGGGGTTCCCTCGGGCTTTGCCCCACAAGCTTCGTATTGGGCTGGCGGCTGCCAGGACGCAGGCAGGATGAGGAGCTCCAGTTCCTATTCCGCTCCCCAGCAGCCACCCTCCCAACGGGTCCCGCAGCCCGCCTCTCTCGCTGGGTAGGAGGGACATTACCCCTCCCCCCAGCATTTCCAATTAAGTGCGTCGCTGCCAGTGGGTTATTTTCTGGGGGGAGGAGGACTGGCAAGGCCCACCTCCCCCGAGCCTCCCATTGACCCCAGGGGGCTTTGGGGCAGGACTTAGTACAGGGCCAGGGCGTGTCCACATGCTGGTGGGCCATGACCCTATAGCACTGGGGCCTCCTGCTGCTCCGAAATCCCCTACAGTTCAGCCTGGGACCGCAAGGTGCCAGTTTCCATAGGTAGCCACGAGGAGGCACTGCAGAAGTCTCGATGATGGAGAGGCTATGAACTGGCAGGGGAGACTTATGCAGCGCTGCTCTCTTTTTCGCACAAGGCTAGCCAGCGGTGGCAGCTGCAAGCGAGAAGGCATGCAAGCACTATCTAGGCTACCACACCATCGCTTCACACCACCCTGTGCATGAAGCACCCACCCATATATATATATATATATATATATATATATATATATATATATATATATATATATGTGTGTGTGTGTGTGTGTGTGTGTGTGTGTGTGTCTATATATATATATATATATATATATATATATATATATATATATATATATATATATATATGTATGTATGTATATATGTATGCATATGAATGGAAAAGCACACTACAATGATACAATGGTAGAAAACCCTACAATACGCAAACTAGATTTACAGAAAAAATGAGACAACAGTTTCAAAATCCTCTTGGGCCAGGATTCACTAACGCACTTACGATGGTAGAGTCACTAGTAACTATAGTTACCATGGTAACCAGACAGCGGTGGTATTCACGAACAACTTGCCATCGGAGTTACCATGGTAAATTTTACAAGTGGTCAGAACACTGGTAACCTGGGAAGACGATGTCATCACTTGTTATCTCGTCAAAAAATGAATATCTAAGCAAAGATTTAGGTTTATTTTTTACACCTGATGTAACTAATATTAAGGCAAACAGATATCCCAACACGGACATAATGAAGAAATACGAATTTCACAAGAAACTAGCAAGAATAAAATCCACACAAATGCTCGTAAATTTATAGGCTTATATTAAACTAGAATGCATGGAACCGATAAATAAATGAACTCTTAAATAAATTTTCAGACATAATTATTACAAATGCTAAAAAAATACCTTGCCGATATATAAACTGGCAATACCAACGCTAAACGAGTATAGCAATTTCTGTGTCTGTCGGTATTTTGAGAATAACCTCCAAAGTTCTCAGGCAAGAATAAGCTTGAAATATTTCCTTTGACGACAAATGGTGATGAATAAAAAGATTGTTTGGTCCGTTCTTTGTTTAACAATGATGAAAAATAAATAAATAAATAACTGTTCAGACTGTCTCTTTCGTCTGAAGTAAACAATAAATTAATATAACAGTGTTTGTATTAGTTCCTATCTATACAGTAAATATATAAAATATATAATCAAATAAATATAGTCATTTTTTGATACATGTGCTTTAATAATGTTTTAGCTGTGGCGATTATTTTAAAAATCTCACTGCATCTAGTTCTGTTTACATGTTACATTAGTGGCCGAAGGAACCTAAAAGATTATATATAGCGCTTGCTGACTGGGGCAATTGCTTTACTAGAGCCCTCTGTTGGCTCCCATTAGAATGAGTCGATTTAAAATTGTAACTTAGCATATCCATATTACCATTTCTTCATGAATCTCGCTTTGCCATAGCTGGTAAACGCAATGGTAAATGACTGCCGGTATATGCGTTACGATCGTATGTTAGTGAATCCGGCACCTGGATTTCATCTTCAGGTCTGAGGGGAAAGGGAAGAGGGGGGAAGATGAGATGACTGGTTCCATTTTTGAGATATCAGACACCTGTAGGCATTAGAGAGTAAGTTTTGTCAAGCACATAAGGGAATAGGAAGTGCAGAATCCATGTAAGCATGTGACAAGCTATATCTTGTCCCTGTTGCCCGTGGCAACCAATGAAACAAGATGGCCGGCAACGGGATCAGGAGTGAAAAGTATACACTGGATAACCAGAACATTATTGAAGCTACATTTATGGTGACCCTAACCGATCCAGATCTACATGAAATATAGTCTCCTAGAGGAAAAAAAATGTATCAGTGGGCCCAGAGAGAAGGCCTAAGGCAACTTCATCTGCATGACTTCAAGCTGATGCTTCCAATCTTTTTCCGTGTTAATCATATCAGCTATGCCAGATTTGGTATAATCTGCCTCAGCGAGAATAATAAGCTCCCAAACCCAGTGAAGTCAGAGTTTGAAAGAGGCAATTTTGTTGTGAAGAGATCAGATCAGAAGTTTCAGCCAGGTAGATCCAGGTCAGAGTCAGGAATGGCTGAATGACTTTTGCAAGAAAGGCGATGGCATAATCGACAACACAGAGACGACGTCAGCCTTAAGGAGTTGGGCTGTCTCTTTCAATTTGAGATCTCCTTCGTGAGACAAAGCTGGTCTTTGGGATGGGGCGAGATGATGCATTCACTCATAATGAAAGCAATCCGGCTGAAAGTTGATCTGAAGGATGAAGACAATCTAAACACATTCCAATCCTTCAAGTTGTTTTCTGCAGATGCTACAAAGGACATTGTTGCAAAAAACACCGAAGATGACTTGCTTATGGTTTGTCAGAAAGGACATGATCAATTGATGCAGTTTCTAGGATAAAGGCTTTTTGCTGGCACCAAAGAACAAGCCTCTGACGTTTTCTTCTTTCTACGAAGTGGATCAGAAGCAGTCCATGACGAGTATCAAGAAAATAATCTGAGCACACACGCCTTGCCCTCAGAGTCAGCAGGCTTCTGACATTGGTGGATAAGGAACACTTATTGTGGGCAGCAAGGGGCATGTCAAACTGAGCTGCCACAGACTGAATTGGGATTGAGTTGCATTGATACTCCAGATTTGGGCTGGATTCACTCGCACTGACATCGTTTTCGACAGATACTGTGACTAATCCATCAAGAGTGCCCCAAAGAAGAAACGAATTAAAAAGGCAGTGCCTGTGAGAAGAAGAAAAAAAAAAATAGGACAGAGGGCCCCTCGCTCTTAGAAAACGGGCAACTTCCCACTCCTTTTGCAACAAATCTAACTTGTCAGGACTCATCCAAGCAGTTGGTTTTAAGGGCACCAGCAAACAAAACTATTGTTATCACTGGAAAAATTAGTGACGCAGAACTGGTGGAGTCTTCCACCCCTGATGTCAACATTCATGAACTGGAGGAGTGTCATGAGGAAGCTGACACTCATATAATACCAAACAGCATCAGGAGCCAAGCATTTTGTATTGTAGTTGCTGCTCGTGACAATTATGTGCTGGTGCTCCTGTTGGCTCATTTTGCAAAAATGCATGTTCAAGAGTGTGGAAGAAAACTGGCACCTCCAAAAAAACATATCTCCATCCCAATTCACTCTGGCAGCTCAGTTTGACAATCACATCCTCAGTAGCTTTCCAGCCTTTAACTTATTGACAGGTTCTGACACTACTTCCTTCTTGGCTGGTCACACTAAGAAGTCATTGTCAAGCACCTTTAAGGAACATCAAACATCTTCTTAACTCACTTCAAAGGTGAAAAGTGATCAGACCTATGCTGGTGTAGAATCGTTCATTTGTAAAGTTCACAAAGTTCACACGTGTCTCTGTGGACAGTGCCAGATCAACTCTTTCCACAGCAGCTCACCTGTTGAAGACCCTACCCCCAACTCACGATAGTCTGTCAAGCGTGCACACTACCAAGCATCAATATAGCAACAGGCTGACAGACCGCATCCTAAACTGCCCCCACCGGAGATTATAGGATGGAGAATGCAAGTTGCTCTGGTTCCTATTTTGACTTCTCTGTACCCAGTGCCAAAGTCCTGCCTAAAACTAATCACATGTAATTGTACAAAACAGTGCAAAGAAGCAACTGCAATTGCAGGAGGAAGAATCTGCCATGTACATATGCATGTAACTGCAGCACAAGCTGAGACATCTGCAGAAATGATGATTATGGAAAAGAAGATGACTGAAGTACTGTTGTCTTCACTCACTCATTCCATTGTGTGCCATACAATTTAAGTAATATACCTTCAGGGTCTTTGTGCTTAATAAGCCGAGAAGCGCGGGAAACAACTTAAAAGTAAACTCAGTAACTGGATATCTTTGTTTTCATCTTTTTGTATTACTGACACCTGAAATGTATAGCACAGTAAGGCATTATTAAGTTTTTGAGAATAACTGATAGTGCCTGATTTTTTTCCTGGAATTAATTGATAGTTTCACTGTATACAGCTTACGATGTGGTGTATCATATTGCTTGCACACCATTTTGAATTAGTTTTATCACGTAAACAACGCAAAATTGGTCATGAATGGCAGAAATGAAATCAGCATCCCCAAATCCTTTATTAAAATTATATGACAAGACTGATTCAGATATGCTTACTGCTTTATAACTATTAATATCTCAAATGGAAACGTCTAAGAAAGGAAGGAGAGGGCAGTTGAGGTCAGGGCAACGGAAGCGAAGGGAGGTCAGGCCAAGTCGAAGGATAAGAGTGGCCGGCATAAGGGAGAAGTCGAAGGATATGGGAAGCGAGGAGATTGTCGACAGGAGAAAAGCTACTGTTCAAGGTGGTATTAGGCAGCAACTTGATTAAGGAAAATTCCACCAATCTGCGGTCATAGAAAACAGCGAAAGGGAGATGATTCGTGTAGCTGACCAATCCATCTGATGGCCTCTGTCCCACTGATGGAAGAAAGGCATTTTGTCGATGGTTCCCCCGGGGTACAGCGTATTG
>NW_020868927.1:135702-143202 GCF_003789085.1 Penaeus vannamei
CAATAATATAGCAATCCCGCTGTCGAAAGTCAGCGTCAGCTGATTTATGACGCCGTCGAGAGCGAGCCTTTCCCTCTCCTCGCTCCCTCAGTATAATGATAATAATGAGATGAGGGAAAATTGTACAATATGGTACTGAATTATAAGAGATAATGATATCAAAGCGGGTTTTGGTAATAATATTACCAACAGTAATAGTAACAACAATGATGATGGTGATGATGATGATGATAATGATGATAATAAGGATGAAGAAGATGGTGATAGTAATAATAATGACAATAAGTAGTGATAACCGTCATACTCATACCCGATTTAACAATAAATCCTTAAGAAGTGTTGTGTTGGACTTGGTGAAGCACCGCCTCTTACTAAACTGATTTCTTTTGATTTGCATCTGACTTTTATATCCTGAATTTCACCTTAAATCTAAGATATTCTGACGTACATCAATTACGGATGACTTTGGGAACAAGATTCCGAGATTTTACTGCGTGTTCTACAGCAAAGACTGATTTTCCCGCCTCAGGATCTCCCCCCCCCACATACACACACACCTAAGACCCACACTCATGAATTTTGGCCTTTATAGCTCTAGTCATAGCTTATTGATGCTCCTAGAATGGCTAATTTAAAAAATCGGAGGGAGGTGGAGGGATTCTCGAGTCAGTGTAACAACTAAGATGCTTTTGAAGGGATATAGGAAATATTTGAAAATGTCTATGATTACTTCTTAAATGTTATTTGGATGTGCAAGTGAAGCGGCTTGCTCGACATTTTGCAACTCGGAAATAACTTGTTTCAGAATTTTTTTTCTGTTGTAGTTGTCACTCACATAGAGTAGGTCTTATGCAGTGCTCATGGCTGTCACTCAAATTCCTCTTCCTCATGTATGCAATTATATATTTGTTCGCATGTTGTCCGTACATGCTAGAGAAAATGAATTCAACACCTTGCCTCAATAACCAATTATGTGCATGCCTTGCTACGCAGTTAATTACATTCGTATACATAAGAGGTTTTTAATGAACTATATATTATGAAATGGAACGTCTCTTAACCGTAGTAAGGGTGGTTTCACAACAACCGACGCCTGTTCCGTCAGCAATATCGGACTTTCGCCTTTAGTCCCGAGGATAGAACGCCTATAATCGTTCACCAAACCTCCAGGTCTTTGTAAAAAAAAAAAAAAAAAAAAAAAAAGTTGGAGTCCACTACCTCTACACTCCCCTCACTACACAACCTAACCTTTACAACAGGTTATAAGTTCTTCGTTTACATCTACACTATACCATGATATTGACTATCCCCTTGCTTAGCTGACATCAATGATAGCAAGACGAGCAAAAAGGTAAGTAGCTGTTTACCAACTTTCTATATTAATAATATTGGCATTAAGAACACCACACTACATCTATTCGAAATACGGTGATAATGTCATCACTAGTAATACAATAGCCACTGTAGTATGACTCACGGGAATTGACAATTAAAAAACAAAGATATGGAAAGACAAGCCAGATATGGAAATCTGAACAATGAAGGTTTTTAGAAGTACGCATAAAGGTAAGCAAATTAGAAAATTCCATATGGCGGTGTATTTCTTCAATGGAATATTCCTTTAAGCCCCAAATAACAAAGAATGCCACTGCAGAATATTGATATTAGTAAGATAAGGCTTCGTTTTCTTTCAATGCTTTCTTACTTAAAGAAAATATCATCAAGGTATAACATTTTTAAAATCAGAAGGAAAAGTAAATTATAAGAATATAAAATAGCTTGGCAATTGTTAATCTCTTGTTAGTTTTTCCTGTAACTACGTTAAAGAAAAAAGAAAACTCTCTCTCTCTCTCTCTCTCTCTCTCCTCTCTCTCCTCTCTCTCTCTCTCTCTCTCTCTCTCTCTCTCTCTCTCTCTCTCTCTCTCTCTCTCTCTCTCTCTCTCTCTCTCTCTCTCTCTCTCTCTCTTTCTCTCTAGCTATCTATATATCTCTATCTCTCGATGTACTTATCTATCCACTTGTCTGTCTCTTTACCTATTTACTCTTTCTCCTATTCCTCCTTCAGCTATCATCACTCTTCTCTCTCTCTCACTTTCTTACCTCAAGGCCGACTATCGTAGAGGCACAATTGTTTACACTTCATTTCACAGTCCATAGCATCTGTCTCCCTCTCAAACCTCGGTATCTAAGACCAACGTGAAAGTCGAGAAGGGAAAAACAAACACTTTTCAGTTGACACGAACCACGTACGGTGTCCGCTAGTTCTGACCTCTTTTTTTAGGTGATTTATTACGTGAAACCAGAGGAGGAGGGTTAGTGGACGGAGCAAAGTTGCGTTCGGAAGAATGTGTGGAGTAAATATTGAATGGAGGCGTTTCTCTTAGGCTTTTGGTGGACTAATGAAAAACTTCATTCACACATTTATCGTGTAATGTGATAACAGTATGATTAAATAGATTACTAATGACTACATACATGCACCTATGAATAAGAAAAACTTCATTCACACATTTATCGTGTAATGTGATAACAGTATGATTAAATAGATTACTAATAACAGCGTAAAATGAAAGAGAGAGAGAGAGAACGAGCGAGAGAGAGAGAGAGAGAGAGAGAGAGAGAGAGAGAGAGAGAGAGAGAGAGAGAGAGAGAGAGAGAGAGAGAGAGAGAGAGAGAGAGAGAGAGAGAGAGAGAGAGAGAGAGAGAGAGAGAGAGAGAAAGAGAGCGAGCGAGAGAGACCGTCTGTCTGTGTTTATAGCCACAGCGCAGTATAGTTTTAAAATAGAGAGGTATAAAGATGAGAGAAAGACGTCAAAGTAAAGATATAAGAAAAAGCAACATTATCAGGAAAAACAAATATAATGGCAATAACGCTAATGATAGTCTGAAGAGTGGCAATGATGAAAATGATGATGGAAATTAAGATAATTATTATTACTGTTATCAACATCAATGTTATCCTTATTTCTTTCTATGCTATCATTATTGTTTTTCCGTTGTTATTGCTTTGAACACCTTTATTGTTTATCATAATCAATGTCCACTTTATTATAATTTTTAGTCCTCTTTATTATAATTTTTATCATTATTGTTATTGTTGTTGTTACTATCATTATCATCATTATCATTATTGTTGTCATCATGATTATTACCATCATAATGTTCATATTGTTAATAATGATAACAATGATAATGGTGATGATAATGATAATATCAATGATAATTGAATTATTATTACTGTTATCATTGTTGTTATTACTTTTATTTATATTATTATCATTGTTGCTGTTTTCATTATCATTATCATTAATATTATGATCACTGGCATTGCTGTTATCATTATCATAGTCAATAATTATTTTTCATATTTTTTGTTGCTATTGTTCTGAAATTTATTATTTATTATTCATTTATTTATTATTTATTAGATGTATTATTACTATTATTGTTATTGTCATTATTAATACTATTATTATTTATTTATTGTTATCATCATCATTATCATAATCAGCATTATTATCATCAGCATTATTATTATCATTATCATTATTATTATTATCACTATTATTATATTATTATTATTATTATTATTATTATTATTATTATTATTATTATTATGATTATTTTATTGTTTATTATTACGATCGTCATTCTTATTGTTATTGCTTTTGTTAATACTTTTTTAATTATCATATGATGATTATTATTAATATTACTATTATAATTACTTTTATTATCATAATCATGATTATTCTTATTATTGTTATCATTATTATCATCATCATAATCATCGTCATCCTCATCATTATTATGACTTGTATTGTCATTTATATTATCATTACTATTATTATTCCTATTATTGTTATCATTATCATTATCATTACCATTATTGTTGTTGTTATTATAGATCTTTATCATTATCATTATCGTCGTTACTGTTACGTTAATTATGATCATCATTATTATCATCGCTATTGTTATCATTATTGTTATAATCATTATCATTATCATTATTATTACTATTATTATCACCATTACTATCATTGTTATTGTTAAAATTATCATCATTATCATTATTATTACTATTATTATTATCACCATATTATCATTGTTATTGTTAGAATATTATCATTATCATTATCATTTACTATTAATCATCATCATTAATCATTTCATTATTTAATAATCTTTAAATCATGCATAAAACTGTGACCTCCACATCCTGACCTCCGTTCTACCCGAGATTGTCACTATCATCATCATCATCATGGGGCTGACGCCGACGGGGGCGCATAGCCGCATCCACCCTTCGCTCCACCTACGAGGATCCCTCATGGCTAGACGCAGGCAGGGACTCGGCCCATCTCTAGTTCTTCACGGCAGGTTTGGTCGATCTGCCCAAGCCATGACTTCCTCGGTCGTCCCACAGGCCTCCTCCATCCAGGGTTTGTCTCGAATAGAGACGACCTGATGGGCAGGATCATCCTGAGGAAAGCGAGCCAGGGTGGCCATATAGCCTGAGTTGGCGATCACGGATTGTGCAGATAACAGGCTTGTGCCAGTCTCACGGTGCAACCGTTGGTTGGACACATGGTCCCGCCAACAGTACCCCCATGACTGGCGCAAGGACCTATTACAAAAGGCTTCAAGACGAGCCTCCAAGGCACAGGACAATGTCCAGGTTTCGCTACCGTATAGCAAAACTGGCATTATCAAGGCCTTGAAAACCCGTAGCTTGGTCCTTCTGCACACAGGTACCGACATCTCCAAATACTCTTGTTGAGAGAGTTCATGACCCCTGCTGCCAGGCCAATCCGTCTGCTGACTTCATGGTCTGACAGCCCAGAGTTATGAACTACACTACCAAGGTATGTAAAGCTCTCTGTGACTTCAATGTCCTCGCCGCAAGCACGTAACCGACTGAACAGGTTCTCCTAACAAGTCCCCAAAATTTCCTGGACCTTGGTCTTGGTCCAGGAGACCTCTAGACCCAGGGGCTTCGCTTCATTGCTAAATGCATCGAGAGCCGCACTAGGGTTTCCAAAGACTCAGATAGAATGGCAACGTCATCAGCAAAGTCAAGGTCTGTAACCTTGATATTGCCCAGCGTTGCCCCACAATGACTTTTGAACAGTAGCTCTGCCCAGTATCCAGTCCATGCAAGTGTTGAAAAGAGTTGGTGCAAGGACACAGCCTTGCCTCACTCTGAACTAACAGGAAAGAAGCTCGACAGGCCCCCACCACACTTTACAGCACTTTCAGTACCAGTATACAGGCTTGCTATTTAGTCCAATAATCTTGTTGGTATTCCTCTCAGCCTCAGGATCTCCCAAAGTGACTCCCGATGCACCGTATCGAACGCCTTCTTGAGATCGATGTAGGCTGCAAGCAGCCCACGCCCGAACTCACGACGGCGCTCTACAATGACTCGAAGCGCGAGGATACGGTCTATTGTGGACTTACCAGGAGTGAATCCGGATTGCTCCAGTCTCTGGTGCCTCAGTAGATGGTCTCTGATACGTCTCAGAAGGATGTGGGCAAGAACCTTGCCTGGTACACTGAGCAGTGTGATGCCTCGGTGATTGCTGCAGTCCCAACGGTCCCCCTTCCCCTTCCAGAGAGGGATGACCATACCCCTCAACAGGTCAGGAGGAATGGAACCGGACTGCCAGATGGCAGCCAGGACAGCATGTAACCCCCGTGCCATAGGTTCACCACCAGCCTTTAACAGTTCAGCTGGTATGCCGCAGATACCAGCTGCTTTACCACTCTTCAGCTTGGAAATCGCCCCCCTAACTTCAGTTAGGAGGGAGGGTCCTCACTGATAGGTGGATTCGGCAGGGGGATCTCGACACTACCCGCATCCAAGTTAACTGTTGGTGGGTCAACCTGGTACAGCTGCTCAAAATACTCAGCCCAAGTCACTATCCTGACCTCCTCATCCTGACCTCCGTTCATCCCGAGATTGTGACTGTCATTATCATTATTTCTTATTTTTATTCTTCTTATTATAGTTATCATTGTTATCATTGATATCACTATTATTGTAATTATCATTATTGTTATTATTGTTATCATTATCATTATAATCATTATCAGTACTGTTTTATACTTCTGTTATTGATGTTACCATCTTCGTTTTACTACTACTATTGTTAACGGAACCCAAACTATCATCACCAACATTATCATCACATATACGTCCTCATTAACAGCATCATCACCATCACCATCGACATCACTATCAATCTAAACGACTATAATCACCACTTCTTAAAAAAAAAAAAAAAAGGAAATAGTATTGGTACGAAACAATAATGTAAAACTTTTTTTTCTTTCTTTCTTTCTCTCTCTTTTAATTTTTTTTCTTTTTTTTTTTTTCTTTTTTGCTTAATATGAAACAAAATCCTCCATGAATTTTTAAGAAGAACGAACAAAATTTGAACAGAGATGACGAACGACCTACAGCGTCTTCACATCCAACAAAGTCTTGGAAACCATCAATGAAGATGCTTTTCACGCCTCAAGTGACTGCGATTCCTCAGCTGGTTCAGCGGTGATTCGGGGATCAGCTCCGTCCTTCACCAAAGACATGAGAAACTACGTAGGAGATACGAAAGAGAGGGTTAGTGATGGGAGAGAGAGATGAGGAGGGCGTGTGTGTTAGGAATATGAGAGGGAATGATATATGAGGAGGATAATAGCGTTGAAAAAGTGATGAAAAGGAGAAATGATGATAATAGCAAAGAGTGTAGACGATGTGAAGTACAGAGTGATGGTCTGGCACTTCACAACCGTGCAATCCTTATACATATTTCCTGTTGGACGGTCATCCATATTGTCCGTCTTCAAAGGAAGTACCCTGCCGCTATACCCTGCTCTACCCTGCCATCCTAAAACCCCTATTCACCCCTTCCCTGGTGACCCCCCCCCCCTGCTCCCTAGCTCACCCTTCAGTTACCAGGCAGAGGTTAGAGCCGCTGTTGGCAAGGGATAGTTTACTCGTCACACCTTCAGCTTGGCAAGGGAAACCGGGCCACGTGTTCTCAACAAACGCCAACAACAGCCGGCCGTTCTTGTTGCGCGATACGGACAAATGCTTTTCTGAAATGGTTGTTATATAAAACAAGAGAGGCGAACGAGAAAGCTGAAAGCCGAGGGCGAATAGTAATGGACACAGAAATGCAATAATGTGTGAAAATGAACGACAAAGCAAGCCTCGCAAGGAGAGACTGCGTTTGATCTTTTTCTCAATATGACTGAAGTTTACTTCAAAGGTTTTTAAAAATAAATATCCATAAAACAAAGAAAGGAGAAGAGCCTTGTATTAAAGATGGTTAAAATTATCTCTATCGTTTTCGAGATTATAGCTAATAAAAAGTAAAATGCATATGTGTGGATCCACAGGACCCATGCATCAATAACAAAAAAGGAGAGAATGAAATTCAAATGATTCTAGGCAGTTTTACTCATAGTTGTGATATTGCCAATGTGATGATA
>NW_020868927.1:150702-155702 GCF_003789085.1 Penaeus vannamei
AAACACACCGCGGGAATACAGATAGAATACGATAGATATGATAGAGAATATTATAGCTGGTAACTATTGTTCTCTTCTATCAGGTAAAAAATTTCTAAAGACCGCTAAAGGAACGAAACGTCGCGTCATGTGTGTTATGATTTTTTCCCTCCTCTTTCTTTCTCTCTCTTCTATCTATCTATCCACCTATCATCTATCTATCTATCTATCTATCATCTCCTCTCTTCTTCCCTCCCTCCTCCCTTCCTCTCCCCTCCCTCCTCCCTCCTCCTCCCTCCCTCCCTCCCTTTCACTCCCTCTCCTCCCTTCCCCTCCCTCTCCCTCCCTCCCTCTCCCTCTCCCTCCCATCCTCTCTCTGAAAAAGCAAAACGCACCTCGTCCAAGAGTTGGCGACGAGGACCTCAGACTACGAAGAAACCCACGTGTCTCGTTTTAATCTTCGGTCAATGTTGCATCGGAGTGAATTATTCAGTTGTCTGTCTCTCTGGTGTCTGATGGGTTCTCTGTCACATGGGGAAGGCAGTCTACTTTGCCCAGTTATCTTCGTCTTTTCTTGTTATCCTTTTATTTATTTTTTGTTTATTTATTTATTTATTTATTTTACATTTGGCAATTATTTTATTGTTTTAAGGGTTCATGATGTTGTAAGCGACCGATATCTCATTAGTTTGCTCTCTGCCTTTTTCCTTTCGTCTTTCTTCTCTATCTATCTATCTGTCTATCTATCTATTTGTCTGTCTATCTATTTACCTATCTGTCTACCTATCTATCTTTCTATCCATCTTCATCTCTCTCCCTCCACACCCCCCCCCCCTTCTCTCTCCATCTCTCCCCTTCTCTCTCTCTCTTTCTGTGTGCGTGTGTGTTTGCCTCTTTCTCCTGACTTCCCGCTCTCTCTCTCTCTCCCTCTCTCTTTCTGTGTGTGTGTGTTTGCCTCTTTCTCCTGTCTTCACGCTCTCTCTCTCTCTCTATTTATCTATCTCGCTTTCTCTCTCTCTTCATATCTTTCTATTTTTCGCTGTTATTAGCATGATCTTCACCCTTACCATCATAATCATCTTCCGCCTTCTCCGCCGCCACCAGTTTGTCAACAGGAAATCACGGGGCTGTTGGCACAGACGTGACAGCTACCGAGTTTGTGTGTCATGCGTTATGTGACATGACAGCGAACCCAACGTCGACTCACCACAAGCAAACACATGACCAGGACACACGCTGGGTCACGTGGCTAGCTGTCACTCTATTTTTTTTAAACAGCTTCATTTTTTTTCTTCTTCTTCCTCCTCTTTCTTTCTCTTTGATTTTGTATCTGATAAGTCTTTACTTTTACGAGTATTTTAGGTTTATGCCACGCGTTCCACTCCGGGAAAAAAACACTACAACTTATCCAGACATGAATCTCGTCACACTCCTAATTAGACCGTGGGTGCACCCAGTGTACCTATACTGTAAAGGCCAGAGTACACTTCTTATGAGACGGTAAAGAAGTGTATTTACGTTGGTGTTTGCATAGCTCACACGAAGGCGTTTTTCGAAGCGTTTCCTAATTAGAGACTTGTTGAAAAGATGTAGGGCTTAGGTGATTTACTTACAATTTATCAAATATTCTTATTTTCCTCAGAAGGATTAGGGGAAGATCCTTGATATCCTCTTATAAAATCCCGTACCTAACTGGTTAAACACAGAATTATGGTAGTGATGACTTTGTATTTTCTACTTAATTACGTGAGATCAGACATATGGGATTTTAGAATAAAACAATTGTATTCTTATCAACTTTTCAAAATAATGATGCTAAAGACAGCAATTCAGCAAAGTTCGCCGTTCTAGTGGCAGTTACCATAACAGCTCTGGTAAATGATGGTGATAATCTCATTATCAGTAATATGTGTTATAAGAATGATAATAAAGAATAATGATGATATCACCGATGGAAAACATAAAACATTGAAATAATAGCCATTATGATTAACTGTGACTATGTACTGGCATCAGCACGCTGGGGCCAAAGTCGGGTAGAAGGAATCTGGCCGCCCTTTGGATATTTGGATACGGGTTCAACAACAATAAGTGTACGATACCCTTCCACATACACTTAGATACGGATCAACAATAAGTGTTTGAAAAAATAATGATAATGATAATTTACGTTGATAACGATAGTTGTAAAGAAAAAAAATGAGTGATAATGACAATAGCAGTAATGGTAGAAATTATATTACAGATAACATTAAGAATGTTGTTAATCATGATGATAATGAGGATACTGACAGTAGTAATAATTATGGTAATAATGTCATACTGACAGTAGTAATAATTATGGTAATAATATCAAAAACAGTAACTATGATGACGGCAGTAATAATCAAATAGAATTTGGAAATACGACAGTGGTAAAAATAATGATGATAGTGATAGCTGTAATAAGAACAAATACAAGAGTAAAGATAAATGGTGATAACAACAGTAAAGATGTTGCTCTTGAGATGTAACAATAATAATAATAAAACACAATAATAATAACTACACTAGATGACTTAGCTCTCAGAATTCATTAATTATTCATTATAAAACCAGTGGTTTCAACAGACAAGATCAAATAAAACAAAATATTTCGATAGTGATTTGTATTTTGAATGTTTAGTTTGTCTAATAACGTTATCATATCATTATGATTGTGACTAAATTCTTCAATTTCATCCAATCATTTACTTCCTTTGAAAGTAAGGTTCAGTTTTACCGTGACTGGGTTAAAATAATAATGATAATGATAATAATAATAATGATAATAATAATAATAATAATAATAATGATAATAATAATAATAATAATAATAATAATAATAATAATAATAATAATAATAATAATAATAATAATAATAATAATAATAATAACAAAAAATAAATAAATGAATAAAAAATCCTAGAAATTTTTGGCTCTTTACTCTGAAGACAGATCATAAAGGTCTAAATCATTATCACTGAATTTATAGACTAGTGTTACCTGTGTTGAAATGTGAATTATTTTATTTTCACTTCGTTTATTTGTCTGATTATGTTTGTTTTTACTTATGTGTTTATTTTCATTCATCTATTCATTCCTTTATGCATTTGTTTCATTACTCGTTAATTTACTTGTTTATACATTCACTTTTCACTGATCTCTACTTTCATTCATGCATTTATCTATTCATTTATTCCTTTATTTGTTGTTTATCTATTTGTTTAGAATAGAAAATAAGCAAACCAAGAAAGAAATGAACGACCGGCTATACCATTCAGAAGGACAATGAAACCAAAATTTACGGCGTCGAATAAATTTTATTGTTCTTCCTGTCAAGCAAAAGGTTCCGTTTTAGATACAGGTTAATGGTCATAAGAACCCACTGGCAACGAGGCACTGACAAAAGCACCATTACGAACAAGTGTCAAGCGCAGAAACTGAAATAAATGCGTTGAGGGTGCTTTGGCTGGTGCTGGAGAGTGCTGAAAGGTGA
The DNA here is from genome assembly GCF_003789085.1 of Penaeus vannamei. Taxonomy (NCBI): domain Eukaryota; kingdom Metazoa; phylum Arthropoda; class Malacostraca; order Decapoda; family Penaeidae; genus Penaeus; species Penaeus vannamei. Next base: position 154,199 of record NW_020868927.1, read on the forward strand.
GGGAGACGGAGAGAGGGAGTTTTATTGGGAAAGAAAGAGAGGGAGGAGGGAGGGAAGGAGAGAGAGAGACAGGAGGGAGGGAGGAGAGGAGGGAGGAGGGAGGAGGGAGGAGGGAGAGGAGAGAGAGAGAGGAGAGAGAGAGAGAGAGAGAGAGAGAGAGAGAGAGAGAGAGAGAGAGAGAGAGAGAGTGAGAGAAAGAGAGAGAAGAGAGAAGGAGGAGAGTAAATGAGAGAAAGAAAAAGAGAGAAGAGAGAAAGAGAGAGGCAGACAGACAACAGACAAAAAATCTACCATGTTCTCTCATCTAAGATAAAGCGTGGAACGGCGTGAGCAAACCCGGGTAAGTCCCAACCCGTGATCACGACGACCTCACCTGTTGCCCGCTAAATTGGAACTGAGAGCTGACGGTCAGCCACAGGTCTCCGTCTCGTGCTGGCGCCGAAAGGGGTGGAGATGGGGGCGGGTTTAGGGAGGGTTAGGGGAGGGTTGGGGGGTGAGGAATCAGGTGGTAGAGCTTTTGGGTTGGGATGCGTGTGGGTAAGATTTCGCGAGATATGGATCTTGTGGTCTGCTATACCACATGGACTGAAATTGCACAATATTATTTGAGTCACGTAGCTGGTATAATGTCAACGAGTGTGAGAGAGAGAGGAGGAAGAAGGAAATTAGAGAAAGAAAAAGAGGGGAAGAAAAACAGAGAGAGGAAATATAAAGACAGAGATATTTATAGAGATATTGAGATATAGATAGATAAATAGACATATATAGATATATAGATAAATCGAGAGAGAGAGAGAGAGAGAGAGAGAGAGAGAGAGAGAAAGAGTGAGAGAGAGAGAGAGAGAGAGAGAGAGAGAGAAACAAAGAGAGAGGGTGAAAGCACAAAGACTTGCTCATCGGAAAGTCCTTTTGCAAAACGGTTCTCTCGCACGACACCGGCAGCCATTACGCCCTGTTGTGCATCAGAACGTGTTTCTGATTCACTTTTTTTCCGAATTCTATATAATATCATTTACGTTTGAGTCAGCAGGTAAGTGTGAGTTACAATCAGAGATCAGAAACTACTGAACACTAGTTGATAAAATGTATTTCCTTACATAAACTTCATCTTCCTTTCTGTCTCTCTCTTTCTCCTGAATAGTACAACTACATCGCACAAAATTTGGTTCGAACTGGACCCATGACCAAGCTGGTGTTTACTGGCCTGGGGTGTGTGCGCGTGCGTGTGTGTGTGTGCTTGGAATGAACTCAGGGAAGTTGCTCGAAGCACTTTGCTGAGCCACGTTCCCTAAAGTAAAATGTAGATTGCATAAGAAAGTTACATCATCTGTAGTCCTTGCAACTCGTGGATGTTGAAAGCACTACCCGAAAAGCACTAAGAAGGAAAAAACCTGAGTCTCACACCTGGTGCTGCTGCCATCGAGAAAGAGAAAGTGGCGACAACCGCAATTCGTGTTAAGAAGGAAAAAACCTGAGTCTCACACCTGGTGCTGCTGCCATCGAG
>NW_020868927.1:163202-165702 GCF_003789085.1 Penaeus vannamei
TATATATATATAATATATATATATATATATATATATATATATATATATATATATATATATATATATATATATATATATATATATATATATATATATATATATATATATATATATATATATATATATATATATATTATATATATATATATATATAATATATATATATATATATATATATATATATATATATATATATATATAATATATATATATATATATATATAAAGTCGTGATCCGGTGTTAAAGTTTCACTCGACTGCTAATTCGAATGTAAGTATTGTCATACAGAAGAACTTGGGAAATCAGTGATTCAGAAACACACGCACTCTGATGCAGGCAACACGTAATGGCCGACAGAGTCATGTGGTGAGAGAGCTCTTTCGCGGGAGGGACTTTCCGATGAACAAGTCTTTGTGCTTACGCTCTCGTTCTCGCTCTCGTTCTCGCACACACTCTCCCTCTCTCTCCCTCTCTCTTTCTCTCTCTCTCTCTCTCTATCTATCTATCTATCTATCTATCTATCTAATCTATCTTTCTTTCTTTCTTTCTTTTTCTTTCTTTCTCTCTCTCTCTCTCTCTCTCTCTCTCTCTCTCTCTCTCTCTCTCTCTCTCTCTCTCTCTCTCTCTCTCTCTCTCTCTCTCTCTCTCTCTCTAATATATACATACATACATACATATATATATATATATATATATATATATATATATATATATATATATATATATATATATATCAGGCTCATAGCAATAGTTATAGAAGTAAAATTAGATGAACCCTGATGATGAATTGATATAATCCTCGTACCTATGATCCCTAGAAACAGCTGCAGCAGTTTAATCTTGTTCATGGGATTAACTCTGCCAAAATGTACTTCCCCTGAACTCACTGTAACACCCAGGTGAATGTACTTCCCCGGTGGGTTCATCAGCAGCGAATGAGCTCAAGCTTCTTACGATAATAATAACATAGATGTCTTCGCGAGGAACACGTTGTAGCCTCCGCCGGCAAACCGCTGTACGCTCGCTTTCGCGGGCACGAAGCCACGGCAATATAGTCTGTGAATTTATTACGACTATTTATGTGGAGGGACTTCGTCACTGTTCTCCTTCATGACGTCCCAGAGCAGTTTTCGATAAGTCATCAGTCAGGACGATGACTTTTTACGATATGAGAACGACAGGTGACAGTGTACATGAGCCGGGCAATGGGTATGGCTGCGCGTTGGTTTGTTGACAGTCGCTCCATGTTTACCTTGCAGATTCGCTTTATTGCATTTGTTCATAGTGATGATTGTTACATATATAACTATAAAAACTGTGATAAAACAATGGGATTAATAAAGTAATAACGATATTAACTGAAAGAAGCCATCATTAAGGTTCGAAATTGAGAGGAAACTAGCTTCCAAGAACGCTTCTAAAACCAGTACTTCCAAGTAAAGCAAGTTTTCGAGAATTGGCGAAAAGGCAATATTTTTGTCTCTCCCTCCCAAGCAGAGTTAACTTAGAAGGAGAGGTTGCGAACCCAGCGTTGTTGCGTGGACGAAGGCGAAAATAGTACCCACGTGATCGCTTGCTGTGACGCCGGCGAAAGTTGGCGGTTATCTAAGAGTTCAAAACAAAGGGGCGAGTGCATGTTCTTCGCAAATACAGACGCAAATGTACGTGTTACGGTGTGTTAGTTCATTGGGCGAACACAATGGTGTATGAGTAACGGCGAAATAAAGGAAATCTCCGGGTGGGACTGGTACAAAAAGTCTGTGTCTTTATTTACGATTTTTAGAGCAAAAAGGTTGATTTAACCTTGCTGGTCGCCCACGTGTTCTCTTAAAGAAGATCGAGATAGGCGAATAATAATAAAAATGAGCCGTATGACCTTGTCTTGTTTTTGATATTATGAAAAAGGAAACGGTAAAAAAGAAAAAAAGAAAAGTATAAAAAGGGTTTGAAGCTGGTGCCAAATTTACAGAAAGGGGAAGAAGGAAGAAAACATACAAAGAGACGAAGAGAAAAACAAAAAACGAAGTCTTTTTTACAGGTTATTTTGACACAGCTTTCGGAGTTTCCCAGTACATGTGATGCTGACGGTTTTTTTCCAAACAGTGTGATACAGAATGTAAAATAGCCTCCGATTTTTTTTCTTTTATTACTGATCTTGCCTGTTCTTTTTCGATATATTTTTATTATTATTATTTTGCTTCATACTAATAATCCAACATAAAAAATCACCTTGAGGCCACCATTTTTTTTTCTTATAGCTACATCAAAATAAAATGTGTTTGTGCGCGCGCGTGTGTGTGTGTCTGCGCGCGTGTGTGTGTGTTGCGTGCGTGTGTGTGAGGTACGCATGAACAGTACACACAGCTGCAGCAATTGTTTTTCGTTTATGGATGTGCGCACTTCCTGTATTGCCCTTGGGTCACGGCCTAACGTCTTCCTAGAACATTCTGTCGGCTTTTCTTCTCGTTCTTTTCCCCTTCCCTGCAAATAGAAAAAAGAG
>NW_020868927.1:176909-194409 GCF_003789085.1 Penaeus vannamei
TATATATATATTTTAATATGTAATAATGTATAATTTATATTGTAATATATATGTAGTATGTGTCATATATATATATTATATATAATATATATATATATATATATATATTATATATATGTGGTGTGTGTAATGTGTGTGTGTGTGTGTGTGTGTTGTGTGTAAATGTGTGTATGTGTGTATATAGTAATATATAATATATTATATATTATATATATATATATATATATATATCTATATATATATATTAATATATATATATATATATATATTGTATATATGTGTGTTTGTGTGTGTGTGTGGTGTGTGTGTGTGTGTGTGTGTGTGTGTTGTGTGTGTGTGTGTGTGTGTATATATATATATATAATATATATATATATATATATATATATATTATATATATGCGTGTGTGTGTGTGTGTGTGTGTGTGTGTGTGTGTGTGTGTGTGTGTGTGTGTGTGTGTGTGTGTGTGTGTGTGTGTGTGTGTTATATATATATATATATATATATACATATATATATATATATATATATATATATATATATATATATAATATACATATATATATATATATATATATATATAATATATAATATACACATATATATAAATATATATATACATACATACACACGCTGACATAGACATATGTGTGTGTATGGGCCACGGGGATGCTCATGCGTCCGTGTGCGTGTCCACGTGTGTATGATGTCGTGATGCAAGCAGGTGAGTGTGACTTGAGTTGCGCGACTCCCTCCCCTCTCAGCTCGTGTCCCTCTGCCAATGTCACATGCTGTTATCCGGTCTTTTACTGGAAATTTCGATTCGGCGCTCTCTCCAATTCGGGGATGCGTTGTTTCAACTGCTTTGCCTCTTATTTGACTTTCAAATCCTCCAACTACGCATAATGTTTTTCATAGTGTTGCGTAGACACTGTGTACGCACCTTGGCAAGTCCGCAAGGGCTTGGCACCGTAAGCCCCACCCTGATTTTCCTCCTCCTTCCTCTCCTCCCCCTCTCTCTCGCTCCCCCTCTTTCCCTCCACCTCTCCTCCTTCTCTCTCTCTCCCCTCCTCTCTCGCTCCCTCCCTCTCCCCCCCTCTCCTCCCTCCCTCCCTCCCCCCCTCACTCTCTCTCTCCCTCCCTCTCTCGCTCACCTCCGCCCTAACCCCTTCCCCTCACCCTCCTGCACCCTCTCCCTCCTTCCTCGACTCCAAGAACACGACGCACGGGCGGGGTATATAAACCAGGAGCGGGCAGAGCAGCCTTCAGAAAAGCGCACGGCATTCATTAGGATCTTATATACTCACGAAACTAAGGTGATTTTGAACACAAAGGCAAGTGATGAAACCTCTCAACCGGGAGAGTAAAACTGACTCAATATCTGCGAAGAAAATGAAACTTTACTCTAAGTGAACAAGAAAAACATTGCAAGTAGTGTGTACAAGAAAACAAAGGCGACAGTGACCTCCACTTACAGTAACAGAAACTGTGATATCCCTGTGATAGTAAGCAACGGGTAGCCAACTTACAACTTAAAGACAGCAAAGTGAGTTTTCTGCGTTTGGTATATATTCTGTTTTCTTTTGCCATTTTTTCTGTTCCTCTGAATGCATTCCCCACCTCTTCCAATTCCCCTAAAACAGGAATGCTTATCCTTAGGTCATTGAACTCGAAGTGATCAAGGATTATCCTTATTCTTTTACATGTTGTGTGAGTCTGATTGATCTTATTAGTACATTTTCTAAACAAATACACAGTAAAATTTAGCATTTTACTAATTATCATTTACATTAGCATTATAATCATGATACTTCTAATAATGATAAGGATGATGATAATAATAAAAATTATAATAGTAATGATAATGCTGATGATAATAATAATGATAATAATAATAATAATATTAAGGATAATAATAATAATGATAATAATAATCATAATAATGATGATAATAATGATAATAATAAAGATAATTATGACGGTAATGATAAGGGTGATGTTAATAATAATAATAATATATGTAATGGTAATTGTAATGATAAGGAAAATATTATAATAACAAAAATTATGATAATAATGATGATAATGATAATAACATTAGTAATGAAAAGGACATTGCATAACTAAACAGCTGATGTAAACAAAGGCCACGTGGTCAACAGTCAATGGTCCAAGAATGAACGCCAAAATGCGGACTGTGCCAAGTTTCCTTGTAATTACCTCTTGGGGATCCACTGTGAGTGTTCACCTTGTTTATTTCTTTAAGTTCTGACGTCAGTAATATTCAGTAAAACACCCATGCGTCAAACAGCGTTCTTGTAAAAATAATATCAGGACCAAGCTTCAATAGTGAACCCTGCCAAAATGTCCTCTTTTCCGGTAGATTAATCGACTGGTCTGCTTTCTGTTCCGCGTGACTGGCTGACCTGGTATTTCCAGATGAACGGCTCAAATGAACCGCGATGGCAAGGGCATCTGGGCGGGCGAAACCACGTGCTCGCTTTGAGGTCGTAAACAAAAACAGACGAGCATTTCTGCCTGGTGTGCATAGGCTTATCTTTGTGCACTTACTGTGTTGGGATATATTTCAGTAATCTTTCAAACACTGCATTTCAGCATATTCTGTGTATGTGTTCACATATGCATATGTATGCATATTCGTATTAGATTAACTTGCTCATTTCTCTGTAAATTATATACACAAATGTATATGTACACAGAAATGTATAAACATTATCACAAATGTGTTTATATGTGTATGTACACACAGAGCTTCCGCTGCGGGAGCATCCCCTCCACCACCCATCCACCTACCCATTGCCGAGCATCAGTCAAGAAAAACATCTGACCGATTCATCGTGTTCTCCCACGAGGCTGGGAAGCACGCTCTATTCTTGGCACCTCTCTTCCCATGGCACCCCCTCCCCCTTTTGGCACCTCACCCCTTTTTGTGACGTGAAAGCCCTAACAAAGTCACACGGCGTTGGCACCTCCGGGACGCAGGGCGCTGCGCAAGACGGCACAAGGGAACGGCGTAGTAGCCCCTAAGGTGTCGCTAGGGGGCGATGCCATGACGGCCGATGGGGCACAGGGAGGGAGGGGGTAGGAGGGGGGTGTAAGGGCGAGGAGTCGTACCCAGAGGTCGAAAGAGGTCAGCCAGACGTCCAAGAAAGAGCCAAGTTTCTTCGATAATCTAAGAAACACATTGGCTATCCAGTTCTAGTTCGAAATTAGAAATCAAATAGAATTAGAATATATATTCCTTTTGTTGAAAAGCAAACTCAAGATAGTTATCAACAATGCGGAGGACAAAAGGAACCCACGCGCACATGTCATTGGCGTGTGTTTTCTCCCCTCTCAGAGGCAACAAAGGCGCGAGGAAATTCTCTTCTTTACAGACAGTTTGGCGTCGTTTGCCCCGCAGGTGATGTCACAGCTTGGCACTGGCCGATGACCCAGAGTGGCACTCGTTGCCGCGGTGCCTCTAGCCGGTTGCTGCGTGGGCCGGTCACTTCCTGTGTGTGTTAGTTTGAAGAAGACAGTTTTCCTTTTTTTTTTTGATATTGCCGTAATTCTACTTCGATTAAAACGTAAGCTACAGCCAAACGCTAGTGTTTGCGGAACTGACACTGAATGCGCTTTGAAATAAGGATTGAAATGGCTTAACCGGGATGGCTCTTACGCAGTTACGGTGCATCAAATGGAAATCACAAATCATACATTTAGGTAATATAAGAAAAAAACTAATGGACAAGAAATAGTTCTTTATGTATTACAAAATTCTGAAACAGATATGTGAATCAGTTGTTTCATTCCTCTTCATATTTTGTATCCATCCTTTATTCCCTTCGCTGTGTCTGGTTATCCAGTTATATCCCTCGGCAGTTTTCTCACAATCAACGAGGGGAATGCTTTTGTATATGCACGCATGCCTCGGAAATAAACACGCCCGATACTAAACTGACAAAGGATGATTGTATGAATCAGGAATAGCAACTGTGTGCAACTATACGTATACATAGTAAACATATAGTCAAATAAAGATACAAACACACAGACAGACACACACACACACACACAAACAAACAACCACACACACACACACACACACACACAAACAAACAACCACACACACAACCAAACACTACCACCATCATACAAAATAGACTCATGCATACAACCGTGCACATACACATGCACCTTACCATAGCAACATGCCGATGCAAATACACCTTTAATCTAAGCTGAGAGCCAAGGATCATGATTGGTAGGTGGCAGAGCATCAAGAGGTGAAGGCGGTGGGTGGTGCAAGAACTTGGCAAAGGTACCGAGATATTTATGGACATCCCTGTCGGCGCCGAACTACCTGTGAATCGCTGCTGGACTGCCATTCTGCGGCGCTCCTTGGGGATTACTTTGATCCCACTTATAATAGGTTACGAGAGAGGATTTCGTCCATGAGGCTAGGTTTCGGTGCTAAAGGGTGAATGAACTGCAAGGGGTTTGTGTTTATAATTCTAGAACAGATTGTTATTGTTTTTGTCTCTGTTTTCTCTCTTCCCTGCATTGCACGCATGTCTGACTTGGATGTCTAGGATGCTGATGTGTCCCAGATGCGGTGAACAAGGCGTGAAATTGTTTCATGTTCTTCATAATTGTCATTGTTTTTATTTAAGCTTCCGACTATGTTATACCTTTTAAAATTCAGTATCCTTGGTTTCCCTTTGTCTACTCGCTCTTCAACGCCATTCAAAGGTGGACAAACATACCATTCGAGTCCCAGACATAAAACGGATAACAGGTACTCAACTCCTCAACCGTTCTCCCCCTCAGGATGCCTATGGAAATCGTCAACCCAGATCTCATCCTCGAAGCCGACGAGGCCGAGGAGCCAGAAGTGTCCGAGGGCTCAGAGACAGAGGAGGAGCGCGAGGGCCTAGACGAGAACCGGAAGGACAAGAGACGCGCCAACATACAGCGGGAACTTGCTGACGCCATCGTCCGTCTGGCGCCCCTGGAGGAGCTGAAAATTCTTCTCAAGTGCGGTGCTAACGTGAGTGCTGGGCTTGAGTTTTGTATTAATAAATCTGACTATTCAGGTTGAAATAAACGTGGAGATATTTTTTTCACTTTCATTTAAGCGGACTGTGTTTGTGTGTCTTCAACGGAATTGCAGTAGCATGCTCTTATGCCAATAGAACACCATAGTTATTCCTGACAAAAAAATAGATATATTTCCCTTGCAACTTTTGGAGATCTTTAAATATTCACGCTTCATTATCAGGCTTTGGTAAATTTTAGACCTGAACACTCACCAACTCCTCCTGACTTCTCTCTCTGCTCTTCCCTCTGCAGGTGAAAGACGCAGTGACACAGGGTTTGACTCCCTTGCATTATGCTGTATGGCAGCGCTATCCCGAGGCAGCTGAATTCCTCATTGGTGAAGGTAGGTTTTGTTTTTTTTTAACGATTACCTTGTATTTTTTTTAATTAATGTTGTCATCGGGGCCCATTCTTCAGTGCATTCTCAGGACTCAGAAAAATATCTGAAAAAAGTTTTGAAATCAATCTCACTCCAGTCATCATGCTGCAATAAAACATCGGCCTACACCTTTCTCACACTCTATGCATCCCCATCTCCTAACTCCAACGGAAACTAATCTCCATTTTTACCCTTTTCTTTCTCTATCTCTATCCCTTTCCACCCACCAATCTTCACCTCCTTCAGGATGTGACATCAACGCCCGCGACGAGATCGGTTACACGGCCTTGCATCTGTCTGCCGAACACGGGTACACGGACATGATGGAAGTGCTACTGAAGAACGGGGCGCAGGTGAACTTCAATATTCCACCGGAGTTCGACGATGACTTCCCGACAGATGCTGGGGACGAGCCTCTGAGATTGGCTCTGAAGGTGAGGAAGGATGATTCAAATAGCCTTTTCTTTTGTTCGTTTTTGCTTACTGTGAGTGTAATCTTAATTTGATGTCTTTTTTTTTTTTTTGCAATTTCATACATGGAGATGCAAAATGTATACATATAAACGCAATTAACAACCGGAATCGAACGCTTTTCAGCACGATCATTACGACGCTGCCAAACTGCTCTTGGAAAATGGCGCGAACCCCAACGCCAAGTACTTCTTCGGCTCGGAGATCAACCTCATCAACCCCCTGAACATACAGCTCGTGAACCTCCTCCTCACATACGGCGCTGACCCCAATTCCCGCGACAGACAAGGTTTCACGCCTCTCATGAAGTGTTGCCGTCTTCAGCAGGTAGGCCTCTCGAAGGCGTGTTGGGGGGAGTCACAGGACCTTTTGTGGACCGCAGAAATGAAGATCTGTTTCTTCTTTTATTTTGTTTGCTTGGTCTTCCCCGCTTTTCTTCATTGTTTTCAATATATATCCTCTTTTTTATCCTTTTATTAATGTCAGCAACTGGCTGGCTAGCGGTTAATGTTCAGATCCACACAAAATAATTGGATTAACGAGCATATCAAACGGCAGTTCTCACAAAAGGTCCTGTTTAAGCTATCATCATGTGGGACAAGAAAGCGTGAACGATACTGCATGATGCATAACAAAGAAATAAGGAATGGGAAAATGGCTAGACTCAAACATGCAAGTAGATCCTGGAAGCAGAAGACACTAGACACTAGTTGAAGCTTGAGAGTACTTATCTACTGCACAGTTGAACTTGTAGTGAGCCATGCTAATAATAACTGACTCCAGTAGCTGTGTTCTTTTGTTTTGAAACTGTGACACTAACACTGTAGTCTCGCTTCAGTTCACTTTTGTGAATGGCACTGCACTGTACGCCCCTCAAGACTGAGGATGGTTGATTAGGCTTGCAGAAGAGCATGTATACGTACGATTAAGAAAAGGTAGATTAATTCGGTATACTTAAGCTTCCCTGATATACACGGTATATACATGTTTGTATATAAATGTGTATGCATATGTATGTATACACATATATATATGCATACATACATATACATACACACACACACACACACACACACATCACACACACACACACACACACACACACACACACACACACACATACACACACACACACACACACACACACACACACACACACACACGCTCATATATATATACAGTGGAACACTGATATTACGAAAAAAAATTACATGCATCAAATTCTGACGTTACCTTTGGAGCACCAATGACTATTTTCCCCTGCTTGTGTTTGACAATGCTTTTGTAAAATAAATCTTAATCCGCTGATTAAATTTAACAATATCTCCCGCACTTTATCCCTTGTAGTTAAACGTAACCTTAGCACTCTAAAATTCCATAAATTTTTCTCATACAACTCTTCTAAATAATGTTAGGTAGCGCATATTAGTGAAAATTAATGACTTCTCTTAGTTGTGGGCATAAAATTACTATTAGGTTTATGGTAATTTCGAAGAAATTAACTTCAGTCATCCTCTGTTTTGCCTTCATTTTGATGTAGCTTTTAACACTATGCTGCTAGTATTTACTAAAACTTCCTTCTGTTAAAGGCCTTACTAATATATATTTAGCACCACACATGAATTTAGTTGGTTGCTTTTACACTTTCTAAAGCTGCCCTTAACAAAATCCCATTTTCTTTAACGACGCAAATCCTCTTAATTACCCCGTTTTCTGTCTCTCTCTCTCACTCTCTCTCTCTATTTTTGTAATCGCTGAGTTGTTGTGTGCAGATTGCCCATTGATTTTCCTTAATGCATCGTTCCCGTTCGTGAGTCGTTCTCTCTCTCCCGAAGGATGCGTCAGAAGAGATGGAAAACCGAGACAACATCACCGGCCCAGAAATCCTACGACACTTCGCTCAGTCGCTGCGGGTGAGTGATTAGCTGCTTCTTGGGGGGAGGGGAGGAGGGGAAGGGAGGACCTGGTTCTTCGTTCATTTTATTCTTTCTTTGAACCTTTCTTCCTTTTTTACCTTTCTCTTTTTCCTGAGTGTTTCTTTCACGTATTTTTTTTTTCTCTTTGCTTGTGAAACTTTTTTTTCCTTTTTTCCAACATCACCCTTAGGTCTACAGGGTGTACTGGCCGTTTTCTTTGAGTGTGTGTGTGTTTGATTATTTATCTCATTTTAGCAGTAAATTTTACCTGCACCATAAAGTTTATATAGTGAAAGTTGCGTCACAGGTAAAAACAGTAGCAAGACTCTAATATTTTTTGATTAAACAAGATGTATTGTCTCAAACATACACACGTTCTGAAGGTTAAAATACACACCACACACACACATCACACACTCACACACACACACACACAACACACACACACACCACCACACACACACACACACACACACACACTCACACACACACACTCACACACACACACACAAACCACACACACACACACACACACTCACACACACACACACACACACACACTACACCTACAGACACACACACCCTGAAACCAATTTAAACCTGCAGATCTACTTAACAATAGATTCGACCTTAAATTACTAAGCTTCTCTTGTCGAGCAACTGTAAATATGTGATGGTCACTGATTGAACTGACAGATATACCAAATTTCGTATCTGAATTATTCGCTTTTCGAGAATACGTCCATGCCATGATTAAAATTTTGCGAGTTCATTTGATATGCCCAATTTTTACATCTTATGTTTTCACTTTGAATTAGTACTTTAAAAAATAAAGAAAGTCTTTTCCTTATCCATGTCTGATTTATCTGGTACCCTGATTCTGCTTTAAAAATAATTAAAATCAATGGAAGGACTTAATTGCATGTGTAATATATGGTTAAAATGCGCGTATAGATTAATACATGACGTTTATAAAGTGCTAAAATCCTACACATCCATGTCTACACTCTTCTCTTCTTTGTGTATTGTCTCTGAGGCTGAACTTTTCCGAAGCCTCCCACACTCAGCCCCTGGCGCGAATCGTCAGTCTCGAACACCCAGTCCGTTTTGTTCTCCAAAGTATATTCAATATGGTTAAGGTTCTCTATGTCAAGTAGATTATTTCTCTTATTAATTTTTTTTTTTTTTTTTTTTTTTACTAAATTTGGTTTTTAATATGGGATTCGGTTTTCAATGTAGTGTTTTCTAGTTTTGTTTTTGTCTGCATTTAAAGACCAAGTAGACCTACATTTGTATAAAGATACTGGCCGTTGCACCAGGCGATGGGTGTGTGGACGGCGCCCTCGTGGCTCCTCCTCTAAACCTTTCAGCTGACCAAGGGCGATGAACCAGGTCCTTCTACGCCCACGTGAGCTAGAAAGCGCTCGCCGACACAATACAGGCAGCCATTGCTCCCAGGTGTTGTTCGAGAATAAATATAATTCTTTAACTTGAATTCGTTCAAAGAGATTGCAGTTTGCGAGGAGTTTAATTCTAGTAAGAGACAAATTTGCAGTATATAACACATTTGACGTAGATTAAGGGAAAAGTATGATTCAGAATAGTTTGCCAGTGTCTCTGTGATGGAGCCATGGACAGAGGTAGCCCGTGCCCAGTAAACGTGCAAGTGTGAGACGTGTTTCGTACTGGGACACTCGCATTTAGTTGGCTCATAGTTCTTCCCTGGGTAACCTGCGTTGCTTTCGAGAATATTCCTTTACTGGGCGAAGTTGTGTCGGTAGAGGCCTATAGCATTTAGTCTCCCCCTGTGCCGGCATTGGCTCTCATAATTAGTACTTTCTTTTTCATTTGTGTTTTTGTGCATGGATTCTGTTCTTGTATTGCTTTATCATTTTTCTTCGATTTAATTTGATGAAATTTATTCAGTGCCGGCAAGCAGCTTCACTCTGTGTAAGCATTACATATAGGTCGTATATGCGGACGTTCCGGTGATGTAAGTCAGACATTTTCAAACGGTAATAGTTACCAAAACCTTTTTAAAAATGAACGTCAGTCGATCACCGATTATTTACACTCAACGAGAGATTCTGCTTTTAGGCTGCATATCCTGCCTATGTTTTTGTTTCCTTCTTGTTTTCTTTTCTTTTTTTTCTTTCCCCATAATGCAGTGGTGGAGTGTGATTGCTTCGTCTTAAAAAATATATCCCCCATGCTAACTCTCTTGCTGCACCAGCCAGGAGCCAAGTGAAAGAGGCTAGAGTTGCAGGGTGTTCACAGACTGTGCAATGAAGCTTCAGAAGAGGACAGAGTAAAGCAAGATGATCTCCCTGGCTGCGCATTAGGTATAGTCGTCTCTCTGTAGCTGGCCTCAACCTTTGCTATCCGGCGAATGTGATTGGTCAAAATGGCAGAGTATGAGTCACTCACCATTGGTCAACTGGGAACAAAAAGAGCTCTCTGTACTCCCCTTTTCAACCAATCAGAATCAAGTGTGCCCTTTTGGTAAACAAATAACAAAAGCGAAGGTAGTGCCAGTTTAAACGAAGCGACTATGATACGAGAATGGTCACGTAGGTAGAGTGAGATGCCCGCTATTTTTCTCGAAGCTTCTGAGCACTCGTGTCATGACTTTCACTGTGCTTGCTTGGATGTGCTTGATATGCATGGTAGTTTGTCCATTCTTGCATGAGAGGTTTTGATTAATATAATGGTATATTTTTAAGGTATTTCATTGCCTTTTTATTTACAGTAGGTGTAGTAATTTACCATTAATGACATATGAACACGAGTACATTTTGATTTTAAGAATGGGTTTTACAGAAGGTATGTTGTGATTTACTATTTCATATCATTTTACGATTTTTCACTTTTTTACTATTATTGCCCGAATATAGATATTGTTTACACAATATTATTACTTTAAAATCTGTTGCCTTGTTACTGTATATGTCCATAATGTATCAGCTGTAACTGTGTGCAGTAACCAGACCACGAAATTTTGCCTTTGTTTCACAAACTCTTTTACCTTGCTTTGATCAGAATCATTTTACCCTATGTTCTTTACCAAGGCCTTCTCCCTCCCCAGTATCTCCATATTCCAAGATGTCACCTATCTTTTTAATGTTCAGTTGTCATTTTATTACCATTTCCGAACATCACGCCATATGCTTCACACTAAACGCATTTTAACTTTTTACCATCATATTTACCATCGCACAGTAGAAAAATGTATTGAATACAAACAACTTAATCAAAGGCTGCTTTCTCACATCATATCTTGGGACTAAATCAAGAAGATCCTATGTCTGTGCATTTTTGTCTGTCCTTATGTTTTCTTCCTGGAAAATGTCGGTCTTTCTCTCCTTCCTGTCTGTAAATTTTCACTTTGTCTTAGTTCTTCCAGGTCACCACAGTTTTTTGAGAGGGTCAACGTCCACACCTTCCCTCCTCTTCATGGCCCAGCTTGACCTCTGACCACCACCACCACCTCCTCTTCCTCCTTCTCCTCCTCCTCGTCCTCCTCCTTTAGGATTCTCACGGCAAAATCATTACGGATTTTCGATCTCTCGCCCCGCAGGGTCTTGAGAGCGTCCTCCTCCTCATTTCCTTCGGCGCTGACGTCAACGCCCGTACTGAGGGTCGACATGACTACAGGTTTGTTATATATTTTGGATTTTGATAACTTAAGTGTCCAAAACGTGGATCCTTCGTTCCTCTTGTCTTTTATTCATATTCGGTATTTTTACACGCACTATAGATTACAAAAATGTTCCCTGTCCATTATCTTTTATGTTTGTGTATACGTTCACTGTGCGTTTCTTGTGCTGTACATAATACATCCTACCTCGTCCGTTGTTAAGTACTCTTTATATTACTGATCTTGTGTAAGTATAACCGAAGTCCATGCATGCTGTGTGCGTGTGTAGGTGTAATATTATATATATATATATATATATATATATATATATATATATATATATAATATATATATATATATATATATATATATGTATATATGTATACATATATATATATATATATATATATTATGTATATATATATATATATATATATATATATATACATATTATGTATATATATATACATATATATATATATATATATATATATATATATACTATATATATATATATATAATATATATATATATATATATTATATGTATGTATATATATATATATATATATATATAATATATATATATAATATAATTGTCATTTGCATGCATTATAATTTTTCTGCCTGTTCTATTTCGTGAAATCTCTAGGACAGCCATTTATTCCACACACAAAGAAATATGAATGCACACAAAACCATCTTCAGTACACCCTCACATTGCCTTTTAAACAATCTTGTACAAAACAAATGTTCATGTGTATTATTATTGATTTCATGATGTGTCTATTGCTATTGGCATGTTTAGTATGCATTTCTTGACTTTAATTTTATTATTGGATATATGTACCTTAGCGTGGGTTTGAATTATGGTTTAGATTTTAGTCTCTTTCGTTCTTTGTGATACAAAATTGTTCTAGTGTTTCTATTGTCTGTGAGTTTATTTCTGCCTGGGTTGCATTCTTTTTATTTGCTGTGTGACACGGAGCTTTAGATACTGATTGGCTTTTAACCAAATTAGAAACAGTGAAAACAAAAAAACTAATATCGCGCTCCTTCCGAAGAACGAAAACAAGAAAGGGATTTTTTTTTCAAACAAACTGATCCGAGTAGGACATTTTTGACGAGTGATTGTTTCCTTCAGGTGGCAATACCTCCACTCTGAGTCCTCCCGCCCCTGCAACCTGTCCCCTCTCAACAGGTCCGTCCTCCACTACGCCGTCCTCTCGGGCTCCATCCCCATCGTCAACCTCCTCCTCAAGCAAGGCGCTCAAGTCAACTTCGAGGCCGAGTACAACAAGCCGACGCCCCTCGACCTGGCCATCCTCAAGGGCGACGTTGAGCTGGTGCGACTCCTGCTCGACAACGGTAAGTTTCCCTCTTCGTGTTGCTTCCGGGGGTCGTTGGGGCTGTGTTGTTATTCCCAAATGGTCGAAGTGGATAGTTGTAGTTGGCGACTTGGTTTCTAATGCATCTAACGAACGTAGGAGCAGATGATAGCATATAACGATCGTAGAAATGCTGATATATAACGAACGTAGGAATGCTAATAAACAACGATCGTAGAAATGATGATATATAACGAACGTAGGAATGTTAATACACAACGATCGTATAAACGTCCATAAAAAAACGTCCGTAAATAGTTAGCTCGTGTAAAGGAGTGAGAGTGACGACGCCCTTCTTCCACCAGGAGCCAACGTGAACGCCAGCTCCCCCATCATCGGCTCGCCCTTGCACATGGCCTGCAGCGAAGGGATCTCCAACCGCCTGCCGATCCTCAAGCTCCTGCTGGAGAAGGGCGCGAACCCCAATCTGGTGATCATCGGCGACGATGGTTCGCCAATCAAGCCGCCCATTGGGGAGTATCTGTCTTCAAACGAGGAACATGATGTCGAGGTGGTTAACCTGTTCCTCAAGCATGGCGCGGAGGTAAGGGTGGGATTTGTTATTTTGACAGGTTTTAAGAATTCACACTCCTTCAAAAAAATCCTGTTGTTGTTTTACTTCGACAACATATAGACACAATGAAGAATAATAACCCTCTATCACAATGAAAAATACTTGATATCTTTGCATTTTACCGACCTTACAAAGTCAAAACCAACACAAAAAGGTCTTTGACGCCACCGCTCCTCTTGCCCGCGCAGGTCGTGATGCAGAGCCAGAACAGAGACCCTCGTGGCATCCTCAACTGCCTCCCCAACCTAACCAAGACCCCGGATGTTCTCATTTCTCTTCTCGAAGCAGCGCAGCGTTTTGATCTCGCGATTATCAAGCATTCGTCACTGATTGACAATGATCAGCGGAAAATATACCTCAAGGTAATCCGATGGTGAAATCGCTTTGTATTCCAAGGATTCTCGTTTGATATACACTAAACAGCTCTCAGTGGTGAGAGCCAATTAGAAAAAATATATTTATTTGATTGAACTGAGCAAAATCATCTATTGAAACGAAAAAATATAACTAATAAATAAAAAATTATAATGATAATGATAGTAATGATAACAAAAATAATAACAATAATAATAATCAATAAATTTGCCTCTCTCCTCCTCCAGGTTGGCCAGTCCCCCTTGCCCCTCAAGCACCTGGCCAGAATCTTCCTCAGGCAAGAACTGGGGGATAAGATGCCCGTCAGAATCGACGAGCTGGACCTGCCTGCGATCATGAAGAAATACCTTCTGTATGAGATCAGTTAACTGCTTGAGATCTAATACAGTAGCTTAAGTCTTAGTGTAAGAATTGTATTATATAACGTTTCATATATATATAGTATATATATATATATATATATATATATATATATATATATTAATATTATATTATATATAATATATATACATATACATATGATATATTTTGATATATATTTAAGTTTACCGTTATATTTGTGATTTTGTACATATTCAGATAGATTATATAAGTATATTCTGCAGATGCTCCGTCATTCGTATTCGCAGTCAGTCAAGATAAAATATTTCAAGCAATTACTTTGCTAATATAAAACAATATATATATATGGTTATTTGAAAACACTAAAGGCCTACGGTGCTGTAGATTATACATTAAGTGACGTCATTCTTTAACGAGGAAATGGCACTTTACGTTTGATATTTTTTAAAAACAATGTTCCGTTATAGATCTTAATTTAGCCTTTTTTTTCGCTGACTTGTGATATGTTCTTACTGAAACGAAGACTCACTTTTTTGTTTTCTTTTTTTGTGTAAATAGCTTACATAAACACACAGATGCGGCTGGTCGGGAACAGAGAGCCAAAAGAACGAGTTTGTCTCGTTATTAAAGGCTTTGTAAATTAGCTTAGAATTTGGCATATATATTTTTTTCTCTTTTTTCTTCATGATAATTCCTGTCTTAAGTCAGACGATTTGGAATACACGAACAAAAGAACATAAAAACTAAACTAAAAATCCCATCTATAAATCATAGAAGTGATTTGTAGTTTCTGACATGAATCATACTTCTAGATTATTTATAAATCAGGCATATTTTACTGTTCTTGATCGATTTTCTCAACTCGGATAAGACCGCACAAATATCTCATCTGAAAAGTCATATTTTTCCCGTCAATTCTTCGATTTCATGAATTTTAAGTTAGGTGTGTTTATAGAGGCTTATAGTTAGAGTTTTATACTGTGCACATTGCCAGGTAGAATTACGAAATAAGCAGTTCAATTGTACAGTAGATTCTGACTTATTTTTTACATATCAACTTCTTTTTGTATAAATAAGGGGGTTGTTTTGTATTGTCTTATGTAATATTTTTGTATCATATTATTTATGCATTTTTGTACTTTGTTTAATTTTGTATTTTGTTTAATTTTCTATAATCTTATAAAAGAGAGAGATTTGTTTGGTAAACCTGAAGAAACGGTTAAAGGTTAGGTCAAGGTATATTAGTAGAAAAATGTTGATAAATGAGATTCAAGGTTCAAGTCTTAGCTGTTCTTGACCTGACCCTTTCCGTTCTTAGGTCAATGCCTCGGCTAACAATGACATTTGATAAAGCGCACTTGGTCCTCATCAGCAGGGCATTCTAGATTTGCTTATGTGACTAATATATCCCCCACAGATATATTTTATACTCACAATAATGCACATATTATCAATGTATTAACACGCTGCCATTTTTTTCACGCAATTCTCCCAAAACTCCCGCGAATGTCACAGCAAACTCACGATTTTCTTTTCATGTGGTATCATATTTCCTCTCTTTGTTAGGCTATGTAATAGGATTTTGTGCTGCCACCCTGGAGATAAATTTTCTCTTTTCCCTTTGCGAGATGAAATAGAGTCTGCGTCGGTGCTTAATATTCACACTGACCTTCCCTCCTTAGCCTGGTGCTAGGTCTGTCAAGGGAAGGTCAAAGGGACTGTGATGAATAGCGTAGTTTTATACTCATCCTTTTCCTATGGAGGTCTATCCAACACGGCATAGGAACTGTTTGTGCGTCATTGAGACTTCGATGAATGTTATTATTTCAGGTTATTATTTCTAGCAACGACTGAATGGTGAAGTTTCCATGAATGAAAACCCTATTCTTAACAAGCATTGTATTACTAGACAAATATGTGTTTCACAAGCTGCCACCATGGCTTGGATGTTCAAGACGATGTCTCTGGTTAGGAACCAAGAATTAGATGTGATCGTGCGCTTCTCTTGTAATGCTGGTTTGGATATTAAAGATGTTTTAGATAATGATGCTTCTTTGATTTTACATACCTACCTTACAGCGAGAGCTTGTGATGTAAAGAAGGAAGAAATTCCTATGGGTTTTGATGTAAAGTGATAGATTTATACCTAACTTACAGCGAGTGCTTGTGATGCAAAATGGAAGAAATTCCCATGGGTTTGGATGTAAAGTGATAGATTTACTTCATATCAAAGTGATGGTTAAAATGTTAGGGAGAAATTTGATGTTTTATTTTCTGAGATTCACGGAAATTCATCAGAAATGCGACTTGCTTCCTTCTGCCTCCTTTAATTTCATGTATATATTTTTTCAGGTGATATTTGAGTATGGTGAAAATAATGCAGAGAGAATAAGAAATAAAGAGGTTGATAAAGGAACAGCAATATAAAAAGAAAAATATGTCCGCATTTCTAGACAGATAATGGCACAGACGCTACTTTCGTCTTTGGGAATGCCCTTGTAATGATTACTATCTACAGTTTTACAGTATTATAAGTATCTTTACTGTATTAAAGTATTGTCATGGGGATGTCTATTGTGAGTGAGTGACATGATACTATACTGCAGATCCTTAAAAGTGCGTGTTGTGTATATATATATATATATATATATATATATATTATATATATATATATATATATATATATATATATATATATATATATATGACACAGTATTATTTGAATAAAGTTGTAGTTGAGAAGTCCCGTGTAGAATATGAATGGAATGATTTAATCTATCACTAATGATAAAAATTGTGCAAGGCCCAACCCGATAACTTTTCATTATAAGGACATGCATATACTGCCTCGTATAATTTTAAAAAACTGGCCGTATAAAAAAAAAGTTGTTGCCCACTCTTTGGTTCGAGGGGATCTGTGACTGTATATCAATTGACTGTAGATTTATTTTTCTTTAAGAATGAAACGGTTAACTAGAGTTATAGAAGATTTGATATCATTTGTGCATTTGCCAGATGGTAAAGGAATCAGGCTGACGGTAAGACCCATGGCAAAGTAGGTAGAATGCAAGAAGTACAAATTGCAAACATGGACGATCAAAAGATTCTTTTATGTCTCTCTCTCTCTCTCTCTCTCTCTCTCTCTTTCTCCCTCTCTCTCATAAAGATGCATGGGTGGTTTACAATTTTCAACATATTCACAAGCGTACAAAACATACACTTTTTGGCTACCCCCCTCCCCCCTCAGAAAGTATACAAGAAAATGTTGATGTTCACAAGTTACTTTATTCTTGTAGGTAGGCTCGCGCAGTGCTGT
>NW_020868927.1:199409-206909 GCF_003789085.1 Penaeus vannamei
TATATATATATATATATATGTGTATGTTATATATAATACATATATGTATTATATATATGATATGATATACATATATATATATTATATATTCTTATATATACATTATATGTATATACCCATATCATACCACACACACACCACACACATACACACCACACACACACACACACCACACACACACACACACATATTATATATATATATACTATATATATATATATATATATATATATAATACATATGCATATATATATATAATATATATATATATATATTATATATATATACATATATATATATATATATATATATATATATATATTATATTATATATATACATATATGGCATTACACACACACCACACACACACCACACACCACACACACACACAACACACACATATATATATATATATATTATATATATATATATATATATATATATTAATATGATTACATGTATATTTGTATAATATATATATATATATATATATATATATATATAATATATATATATATATCTATATATATATATATATATATTATATATATTGCACATATATATATTATATATATATATATATATATATGTATGTTTTATTATATATATCTATATATATTATGTTTATATATATTTAAAAATAATAATAAAAATAATATATACTATATATATATGTATTGTATATACATGTGTATACATATAAATAAATATATATATATATATATATTATGTATATATATATGTAATATATATGTATATATATGTATGTATGTATGTATATATAAATATATATATATATATATATATATATATATATATATATACATTACATATACATATACATCTATATCTATTCATGCGTGTGTGTGTTTAGCCGCTAATTCATCGCATATTTCAAATATCAGCGGCAAGTGTATCACATACTTTGTACATTAAATATTCTGCCATACCGTCAGCGAGGAGGCCACATGGAAAACATTCACCGACCGTGTCACAGCGGTTGGGAAGGCCTCGGGAAGTGCCACCAGGTCAAACATTGTGGTCCATATCGCCATGAGAGCTGACCTGTCAAACGTGTTTGTGCGAAAGGTCGCGCCACAAACCCCAACCCTTATAACTATCGGACATAAGGGACAGATGAGAGCTCTATATGAGTAACGAACTGTGAGAGAGTGGGAGTGCGACCTAGCTAATGTTTGCATGTGAAACAGAATGTGTCATGTAGTTGTAGCTGATGTACGTTCGAAGTGCGTGGGCAGTTGGAGAAGAAGCATTGCGCAGTCAAGACGCCCACAATAATACATACTGGAGCTGATAGACTGACTGTCCCCGCAGTGTGTATGTATCTTATAGGGCCTAAAAGAAGTTCTTAATCATATGATCTCGCATAAGTTGCTATTACCCTGCTGTGAATATTGTGTTTGTGTAATAGATAAATATGACGGCATGTCCTTTGCTGATAACGTAAGGAAGTATCCTATTAGATGTAATTTGTCAATGTATTCTTCAGGTTAACCGCTGTTGAATAGACCTTAAGCTAGTACTGCGCAGTGCTATCAGTCACTAATACCTACTGGTGGTCATAGGTGTTCTTCAGCGGCCACTGTTAAACACACATGGGGATTCCGGTTGCTGAAAGGCGGCATAATCTGCCACATCCATGCCGGATACAGGCAGTTGAAGTAGAGCAGTGCGAGTCGAAGGGATCCTGCGAATCATCGCTTTACAAAACTCTACGGGAATTGCTCGCGCGATTACATAAAGGATAAAGGGGGTGTGGTGTGTTACTGCTCTCAGTTAACAAATGGGCCACACGTGAAGGAGGGTGACTTCGAGGTCCTCTCAGAGGTGTACCTTACTCTGTCATCAAATATTCATTTTGCGAAGAAAATTGGAAAACTGAGCTATATCGATAACCCACAGGTGGTCAGAAGAGTGGTGGACAGACGGGATGGCAGGCTTCAATCCAAGTGGCATGCAATCTGGACTGGCAAAAGGCAATCGAAAATTCCCCGGTTAAAGAATCTTTAGGAATTCCTACAGAAGGAAATGGATGCCGCACGCAGCAGAATTATGCACAATCCTCAAGCATATTTTAGTGACCAGTTTGATAATGCAAGACCAAACCAAGCAGAAGAGATCATGGATGTCGCACCCAGTCGTGCGCTCAAGTCTGCAACAAGACGGCAAACCATGGGCGTGGGGCTAGCCACAAAAACGAATGTCGGGCCTTGGAAACGAGGTGAGGAATATCGCCTGTGTGCGGATTCTCATCGCATTGTCTTGTGTCCCGTATTCAAGTCAAGCCCTGAACAACGCAGATGTGTAGTAGCAGTGGGCAGTGCAGAAAAGATGCTTCATATGCCTTAAGGACAACCATATAGCGAGAGATTGTAAGGCAAAACCCCTGCGACAGTAAGGGTTGTGGAAGAAGGCACTCACGGTGGTTGCACAATGATCGAGCTGCCACCCAGATCGATGGTGAGACTGAGACAGAGGCAGCTGAAACCATCTCGGAATTTACAAGGGAGGCCCTGTCCAATGGGAATTAGGAAGGGTGATAGATCCAATAGCCGGTGAAGATGGTCTCGAGAGAAAAGCACGAGTATAGACTAGTTTTGGGGTGCTCAACAGACCCATTGTGAAGTTATGCTTCTTGGAGGCATCACCATAGTAATTATACTGGCCCACGCTAGTGCAACATATAAACATATATAATATACATATATACATGTATATATATATATATATATATATATATATATATATATATATATATATATATATATATATATATATATATATATATATATATATATATATATATATATATATATATACAGGTGTGTGTGAGAGCGTGTGTATTTTTGATCAACTTTAGTGAAGTGGGTAAGTACGATCGAGTACATACAATTGTGCTTCTTACGAAAAAATATAAACATATGCATGTATGTCTATATGTACGTATACACATATATATGTATATCTGTGTGTGTGTATATATATATATATATATATATATATATATATATATATATATATATATATATATATATATATATATATATATTATTATTTATTTATTTATTTATTTATTTATTTAAATATTGTACTTTGCTATTGATACTGGTGGTTCCGTAATCGTGTTTTTTTCTTTTCATTTAAATTCATTTAATTTACAAGAATGATGGTGGGATAAAACACACAAACACAATTCAAATATGTTTCTTATTTATATCTAAAAACATATAAATGTTTAAAAACCAAATGCGATAATGTCAAATGTTCTTTGTTGAGCTGTTACATGGTCATGATCAAAATGAACTTCAAAATTACTTAATGGTTTTGGGTGAAGTCATGCTCAAAGCCACGTGTGGCAAAAATGAACAATTATGATAATAATTTTAAAGCACATGGACTATATTATAGAATAGTAAAGTCATATCACAATGTACTTATAATTCGTTTAAAACCAACGAGTGTTGTAACATTACGCAAATCCGAAAGAACTAACGTTCCTGGAGGTGTTTGTCCTGTAACCCCCCCCCCCCCTCTCTCTCTCTCTCTCTCTCTCTCTCTCTCTCTCTCTCTCTCTCTCTCTCTCTCTCTCTCTCTCTCTCTCTCTCTCTCTCTCTCTCTCTCTCTCTCTATGTGGATATGAGTAATTCATTTTTTTCTTGTAATGGTGTTAATCAGTCATGTAGTCATCAGAAAAATATTAATTAACTTTCCTTTTGGCATTCTGGAAGGAAAGTCCCTTCGCTGATTCCTTGTATAAGAAGGCTGAGTAGCAGTAGGTGTAACGGATTCTTCACATTTGCTTCGTTATAACCTTCAAGAACTACAATATGCTTTGGCCATTGGTTTTTAACTGGTTTTTTGACTTGCGAATATAAAATAAATGATTACCTAACGAATTTTGGTTATTTTCCCTTTTTTCTAATCTTAAGTATCCAAGTAAGGTAGTTTTCGCTGATTGCCATTTTAATGATGCAAAAAATGACTAAATGTACCTAACCTCTTACCATTTGTCTCCTCATTCAACTGCTTAATAGTTTTCATTAAAATGTGATTGGATCCAGCTTTGTTACTGTTGATCTTTTACAAAATCATTTTTCATAAAATCTGATTATCCTATCAATAAAAAAGGTGAACAGTGTGCATTTATGTTTTGTAGCAAAATTATCTACAAGAACCCTAAGAAACGAATTGTTTTACTAGTAGAACTGGCGACCTGTCTACATTTTATATTATTCTTGAATGTTTCTAAAAATGTTCAGCTTCGCCAACTGTGACTGGATGATACGTTGCACTAAATATATGCTAGATACCATTATGTCTACTGAAAGGCTGAAATTCGTTTGAGGTGAAATGACAAACACTTACCGAAACAATTTATTCAGGAATGCCCTTTCCTAAAGTTTAATTAATGTAATCTGACTAACTTTCGATATAACTGGTACTGTACATGTGCGCGGTATGAAGCTATATCTGATACACCACTTCGATGAATTCATGTCATTCTTCTCCTTTTTGCCTTTGTACCTGTAGTACTTTTAAGAAACTTGTAATAAAGTTCGTCATCCATACACAATCGACCGGTTTGTTAAAATTGTCGACCAAATTATACAGAGGCCCGACCAAATAAATATTCATCTTATACATCTTATACACAAATAAATACATAGCTATCAGTCTAGACATGTATATCTACCGGACAGAGACATATATGCAATTATTTCTGTGAATAGCATGTCCGCAAATATGAATATTTACAGGGTCGGCCCTCCCACAACTTTAACAAACTGGCTGAATATCGTGCGTTTTTGGGGCTTGTTCCAGCTCACATCCCTCTGGGTATTCAGAAGCTGCTTCCGTAGATTCCATATATGGACAATTTTCCAGCGGACATGTCGGTTTGGCTGGCGCGGGTACTCTCGTCGTAACTGCAATTATCTTGTTTCGCTTATTTCCCGGCCCTCTCTTGTGTCATTCTATTCGTTCGCCAGTTGGTAAGACTAATTTATCAGTGTTCCATAATACTTGCCATCATTCATCCTTTGCAATATTCATGTTAACGTCGCAGAGTGCTATGCATGATTACCATTTAATATATTTAGTTAACACTTACCTGTAACGTAATTCATTATTCACTTTTCTCCTTTGCAGTAATTTAGTATTTGTTGCCAACTTTGTGATATTGAATCTTCATAGAACCATTTCTACTACGATACAGCTTCTTAATCCATTTATCATTTTATTATTCTTGCATGGGAGACTGTTAGTAATGTACAGTATATAGTTGCCCCTGGGTCCCATCCATATACAGAAAACAAGATAATGGGTTAAACTTAAATATACTGATAGTACTTCGACAATACAAGAAACAAAACTATTTATTTATTTACTTTATGTACATTACATAAACATTATGTAATATTAATCAAGTGACCAACATTTGCATAGTTATGAGGTAGCACAAGTACCTAAGAGATGCTATGCCAACTATATGAAACAAATTAGAAAATTAATTGAATAATAGTAACTTTTTAAGATTAATTATTCTTAAAAAGGGAAAAAAATAATACTTAATCTCATTCAGAGTATCATGAAATCTACATCCATCAAATTGGATCACAGATGTGCTTCTGCCTTCCAAATCATTTTGACTCTGTCCTTTGGTATTTCTGACTTCCATTCTCCAAGCAGCACAAGCCGAGCTGCAAGTCTTCCGATTTCATCACTGGCTTTGGCTGCATAACCATTACCCCCTAAAGTAACACCAAAGCCAGGAGCTATAAGGTCGATGTAAGGCTCATTATTTGGTGTGTGGGATGTAAGGCAGCCATCTCCTGACACCTCTTCCACTTTCAAACCTTAAAATAGAGGAAGAAAAAAAAAGTTATTAAAAATGTTTTTTCCCTCACAATTACCTGTAAATTGTATAATGTAAAACTAAAATTACAAGTTGTACATAGTCATAGCTTAGCTCATGTTTTTCCACTGCTAATGAAATTTTATCTCTCTATTTCTCATTAACTATGTAATATATAAGACCAAGTTTAAAAAAAAAGTTTAGTTTTCAATAAAATAAAGAAGGAACACTGGGTTGATAAACAGATTTGATCTTACTCTCTCAACAAGTATTATCAGTAAACAGTAAGCCATTATTATTTTTTTTTTTATTTTTTTTTTTTTTTTTACTTTTCCAGGGTATTGTCAGTACAAATAAATTAATTTCAGCAAAGTCAGTGTCTTTTTGATTTGAAATAATAACACCCCCAAATAACATAATTTATGTCAAACTATGCCTTGGACACAGAATCTGCTTCAAAATACATAAAAATATTTTAAAATTTAGGGTCAGGTTACAGGCACCTCAATATTTTTCCACTTGGTCTTACTTTTAATCCATCGATACAAGTAAAATTGTCCTTACACAATTTTTCATTATCCTATTTGACTACTCATGATCTTATTATCCAGAAAGCTTAATAACTTTAAAAACTACTAAGAATTAGGCTAAATATTGTTTGGACATCATCTATTGTATGTACCTATCAACAGTTTGTAGTGATACATCTGACCTATACTCACATATAAAAAACACAAACAACTCTTGCAAACAAAAATACTCCCTCACATACTCACCTGGTAGCATATATTTCATATATCGTGTCAAGCAATCAACACATTCTGGAATACCTGTCTGCTTGGCATACCACTCACTCACTTCTGAGAGCGTTCTCATCTTCTCTTCATATACCCTGCCATGACCAAGCTTCACATACCAGTGGCCTGCATTGAGAATAAAAGGAGAATTAAGTGCAAAGGTATAATATGGTGCAATAACATGGATATTTACAGGTATAACAATAACCCATAATATTCTATTATTTTCATGTTGATATCCTCAGAATCAGTTAAAGGTAAATAAAAGCATGATGCCATATACCATGCACTTTTACTAACATCATGTTGTATATTTGAATAAAATTTTTATCAATCTAGTTTTTAGCAAGAAATAAAATAATTTCCAATCTGAAAGGTTGAATAATCCACTTATACTTATACTTATAATATTTTATTCTCATCTAATGTCTTCTCTTTTCTACAGAAATGATATATATATTTAAACTATATGTATGTATGTATATATATATATATATATATATATAATATACACTTATACTTATACTTATATTTTATTCTCGTCTAATGTTTTCTACAGAAATGATATATATATTTAAACTATATGTATGTATGTATATATATATATACATATACACATACTTATACTATACTTATACTTATGCATATGCATATGCATAAACACACACACAGATACACAAACATTTATTGATAGATAGATATATAGATATAGATATAGATATATATAGATGTATATACAACTTTATTTATTTATATATCTTTTATGTATATCATATTTACATTTTTTCATCATTTCACAATGAGCATCCATTTTGATCAAGATTATT
>NW_020868927.1:229409-234409 GCF_003789085.1 Penaeus vannamei
AGTCAGGTTAGTTTTGGTACCACCATGGAAAGAAAACTTGACAATGCGCCCAGCAGCGACGCCCGCACACCCTCACACTATCGTGTTCATCTGGACTAGTCATCTACTTGCCACGGGAAAGCTGGACGAGAGCGGTAAAGTTAAACATGGTAACTTTATCGCAGTGTCAAACAGACGCTGCGATTCCGTGATCTTAATTGCTAGCGATTAAAAAAAACGTCGCATAGACGCTTTCACCAGCGAATTTGCTCGCGAATAACAAGTGTCAACGAACGAGACAGAAAGAGAGAAAGAGAGAAGCAAAAGAAAGCTGACCGAACGAAAAGGGAAAACGGAAAAGGGGAGAGGAAAAAGCGGGAGAAGCGAAGTAGGAGGAGAGAAAATATTTATTGTCTAAAGCGAGGGAAAGTAATACCGTAACGACGCTTTACTGTACCGAAACAAATGAAGTGATACTGACAAAAAATATCATAGCAGCAAAATATATTTCAGTTTTCTTTTCTATATGGTCAAGGATTCATGAAAAATATATGAACGTATACACACGCGCATGCACACACGCTTGTATGTGTACCGAAGGTGCTCCAACTTGTAGCCAAATTATTTGTATGAGTTGTCTCGGACATGTATACTCGTTCAAACTCAACTCTACTGTTGAACATGACCTTAGTCTTTTTCCTCTTCGGCCTAAATCCAACTTTCAGACTTTCTCTATTCAGATTGTTTATTAATTGCTGTAGTTCATTTGCTGGCTCGCAGATATCGTCTGCTGACAAGTCCCTTTTTCGTAATCAATGAATGTCACAGACGGGTTTCCTAAATGCATGTATTTCCATCTCATTTGGGTTAGTGTGTAGATGTGGTATACTGTGTGTGTTATACCTATCTATGTGTATATATATATATATATATATATATATATATATATAATATACATATATATATAATATATATATATATATATATATATATATATATATATACACACATATACATATACGTATGTATATCTATCATACATACATATATATATATATATAATACATATACGTATATATATATATCATACATACATATATGATATATAAATATATAATACATATATGTATAAATATATGTACACATATGTAATTTTTATATATAGATATGTATATATGTATATAATAGATTTATGTATAATATAATATTTATGATATATATATATATATATATATATATATATATTATATATATATATAGAGAGAGAGAGAGAGAGAGAGAGAGAGAGAGAGAGAGAGATGGGGTGAGAGAGAAAGAGAGAGAACGGAGATAAAGAAAACTAGATATATGAATAGATAAATAAATAGGTAGATAGATGGACACGCGCGCACACTCATTTATTCAGGCCAGAGTAAAAACCTTTTGTCAATACCTAGCTTCTTTAGTGTTCCATGAAATACACTTTTTACAAAATTTATATCAATAGTAAGCATGCTTCGAGGAAAAAAAGACCAGTGATATATGAATTTGAATTACGAAAAGGTTTTGATGAGAAAAAATGAAATCAAATGTTTAAATGTTCAAAAGATATATTAGTTTTCGTATGTTTATTTATCTTGGTGGTATTGAGATTCCACGAAATTGTGTACAATAGTGTATAGTGGACAGAGTGAGGTATGCTTTTTTGTGGTTAAAACCTTTAAATTTCACAAGGTTTGCCCTTTGAAGTATTAGTTTGGCTGAATTAATATTTAGATAGTATAAAGTAGCCATTAAGCCTTTTTGTCTCTTTGTGAAGTAATTTGTATCGTGGAGATTCTACTATACATTCTATACTCCTTTTCGTAGTATATTTTGTACTAAGGCACTGGTTTTATAGTTGGTATCCTTATTAACCTTCATAAATACCACTCAAGGATGTGCAAGTGGGTTTGCAAACGATGTATATTTTCAGTATGGTTAGCGGTGGGGAGCATTTATACTGTACCTTTCCAGTGTATTGTACATTAAGGTCGCTACGGGTACAGTATGGTCGCCACCTGATTAAAAAAGTAATCAGAATGTAAAATGTTTTGCAAAGTTTATTATAATGTTATTTTGTATTGAATTAGCATTCGTACATCACTATTCTGTGTTTAGTCTCAGAAAGATAGCGGACATCACTTATCATTTAAATGTATTAGCGTGTTTTTATGCGTGCTCTTACTTTATTTAATAACTGGAACATAGATTTTTTCTGTGATATATATAAACAATAAAATTGAATCGACGATATGACATGTTTCAGGATCAGAATACTCAGTTGTTTACCAAATGATTGGGAGTTATTTCCAGTCATTTTCTTAATCAACTCAGTATTCTAATATTGAAACTCCTGCAATAAACGCTAAAAGGCACCAAGTATACCATATAAAGCAATGAAACACGTCCTATGCATTTGGAATACGCCAATACCTTTGATCACAAATGTGTGTGATGCTGTAAAGCAATAGTTCTTTAAAAGGAAATACAATTAGTTATGTATTGTATTTAGTGCTATCAAATAACTTCAGACTTGCATATGTAAACATGATACTGTAGTCCACATATATATGTGCATATATGTAGATATGCATTAATGTATATATGTATATATATATATATATATATATATATATATATATATAATAATATATATATAATATATATACGTATGTTATACATATAATGTGTGCATCATAATATATATATATCATATATCATATATAATATATATGTATATATACATCATATACTGTATATGATATATGATTATACATATATGTGCATTTATATGTATATATACATATATACATATATATGTATATATATATATATATATATATATATATATATATATATATATATATATATATATATATATATATATATATAATATATATATGTATGTATAATATATATATTATATATATATATATGGTATGTGTGTATACATATACATAACTATATACATATGCACATGCATACACACATTCATACACAGTAGTCTGTATACATCATATATGTGTGCCTTTTGTGCCTTAACCAACTGTGACATTAAATAAATAAATTCTTTCTCTCACCAGACAAACTGCTCACTGTCTCGCTAAGCCTGTTAAATTTACGCCATGAAGTAAAATAAATATATTAAATCTATTTATGATAATAATGGTGATGATTGTTATTAGAACCTCATATTTAAAGATTATGATGATGTTTTCATTTCCTAGCGGTTTAGAGAAGTGACTTAGTGGGCAGATACAGTATAAACTCTTAGTTGCAGAGGCCAATGTTATTTTGTGTTTTTGTTACTTGGGTAACTAAGTAACAAACACTGAATTTCACGCTAGTTCTTAAAGCACACACCACACGCACATACACGCATGTACACACGCGCACACTTACACACACACACACACACACACACACACACACACACACACCACACACACACACACAACACACACACACACACACACACACACACACACACACACACACACGTGCGCATCCAAAGGTATTCTCATACCAATTGTCTTTATCAACTATATTTTTAATTTAAGTCTTCGTCATTAACATAAATATTGATATCTCCCTTTTCATGCACCATAATCATGAGATAGAGTACATTAACGTGAATATATCGATTCTCAAGTTAAAGATGAAGGTTTAAAATGACAAAACATGAACGTATTGGCAAACAGTTGATCTTAGACTCCCTTTGGACACGCATAGTCTCAAATATATACTTGTATTGCACGTCTTTGAATACGTACATGCACATATGAGGGCCAAGGTTGGAGAGAGCCTTCGGCATACATGATATATTAGGAGGTCCCTTGCCATTATATCTGAAGTGAAATGTACACACGCCATAACACACGCGTCAGAAATATGGGCTACGACCTAGAGAAAATTAGTAAGTGCACAGAGAGTGAAACGCCTCATGCTGTGAATAAACATAGGGGATACCTTCTGCTATATTGGGAGACTTTATTAACAAAGGTTTGCTTCTCTTTCTCTCTCTCCCCTCCTCATTCTCTCTATTCTTATATTTTGTCAATAAATTATTTTTTCTTTGTAAAGACATATGTCTGTATATATATATATATATATATATATATATATATATATATATATATATATATATATATATATATATATATATATATATATATATATACATGCTGTGACTTAACATAGGGGATAGAGTGAGAGCAAAATTGGTTA
Source organism: Penaeus vannamei (assembly GCF_003789085.1). Lineage (NCBI taxonomy): Eukaryota > Metazoa > Arthropoda > Malacostraca > Decapoda > Penaeidae > Penaeus > Penaeus vannamei. Next base: position 233,637 of record NW_020868927.1, read on the forward strand.
GCGGACAGACCGAAATGGAAGACATACGTAGGAGCGTTAACAAAGAAGTGGCGGAGGACAGGTCATGTCCATCGGCGACAGGGTGACACGTGGACAAAGAAAGCCAGGACAAGATTAGCAACAATGTGGGCGATGAAATAGTGAAATTCGGGAGCAAGACTCGGAAACGGAGAGTGCAAGACTGGAAATGTTATGAGAGGCCTACATCCTATGTTGCAATTATACAGACTGATATTGGAAATAAAAATATGCACTATAGAATGTTGAATATAAAACGTATTTAGGCTCGGTTTACTCATGTAGCCTACCTTTCATATCGTTATTTGTATTAAATCTTATAATTAAAGGGTAAATGAAAATATATCATATTAAACAATATAGCATGTACAAAGATTCGTTCTGCACGCTATTAATTTTGTGTTTTTGTGCAGTGCACCCATTCATCATTTGGTCACCTTGAAAAAGAAATCAAGATTAATAAAAAAATAACACCCAGATTCTAAGATCAATCAAAAGGGACGTAATTCCAAATAAATTCCTGGTCGTAGCAAGCTAGCTCAGTGTCTCCATAGAGATCAGCATAAAAGAGCTGGTCAATACCCTGACGAACCGCCAACTGCAGCTCGGTAACACGACGGCGCTCGCTCGGCGCTGCCTCCGCCCACTCGCACTCGCCTCTCGACCCTGAGCTCTCGTAGAATGATGATCATGTATCTGATTGCATACACCCACGCGCACACATACAGTATATCAACGAATAATTATATGTTTAA
>NW_020868927.1:241909-246909 GCF_003789085.1 Penaeus vannamei
CCTCTCTTCCTCCTCCCTCTCTCTCCTCCCTTCCTCTCTCTCTCCTCTCCTCTCTCTCCTCCTCCTCTCCCCTCCTCCCTCTTCTCTCCTCCCCTTCTCTCCTCTCTCTCCTCCCTCTCTCTCCCTCTTCCCTCCCTCCCTCTCTCTCCCTCTCCCTCCCTCCCTCTCTCTCTCTCTCCTCCTCCCTCTCTCTCCTCTCCCTCCCTCTCTCTCTCCTCTCTCCTCCCTCCCTCTCTCTCCTCTTCTCCTCCCTCTCTCTCCTCTCTCCTCCCTCCCTCTCTCTCCTCTCTCTCTCTCCCTCTCTCTCTCTCTCTCCCTCCCTCTCTCCCTCTTTTCCCTCGCTTTATAACCGCCACGATGACACAAATTATCATTTATTTCGTTTTTACACAAATTTAAACAGTTTTCCTTATCAAATAACCTCCGGAAACTGTAAACGTCACAAAAAAAAGTAAAAAAACAATGAAAATAAACAAAGAATAAAAAATAAAAATCCACGCTAACCTACCCTCCTCACCTCTACCCTTTTTCCCGCCAGGACGCGCCTCGAAGAATCCCTCTGCATTCCGAGTCCCAGGGGTTTGGAAGTCCCTGTGGTCATGCTGCTTCTCGACGGCGGGGTGAGGGCGATAGACAGGTGCTTGAAGGCCCTGAAGAGGCGTGTTCCTGTGTTGGTGGTGCAGGGTTCTGGCGGGGCGGCGGACCTGCTGGCGGACTTCACCGTGAACTATTTACCGTTGAGTCGGGGGTAAGAACCTAAAATATATCTTAGTTTTCATTTTAATTTTTCTAATATTAATACTACTTCTAGTGCTACTACTTCTTCTTCCTTATTTATTTGTTTGTATCTATGTTGATCGAGGCGAAGATACTCTTAATAACAAAGTGATGATGGTCATGTGATATACGACGGGTAAGATATAATAATTATTTAGAATATCAACGGTGTTATTCGGACAGTAAAATCAACTACAAACCATTGTATTCTAATATCTGATTGAAAAGTTTATTATGCCCTTTCTTCATATTGATGTTTAATTTTTTCTTACCTTTTTGAATAATATGATATTGCTCCTCAATTCCTATTTTTTTGTCAATTCCCCAGCTGCGATGAGGAAGAAGAGCTACTACAGAATATCTACTCTAAGGTACCAACTTACATATACGACTTGGACGAGAAACAACTCATGGTAAGTGTGTGTGTGTGTGTGTGTGTGTGCGTGTGCGTGTGCGTGTGCGTGTGCGTGTGTCTGTGTGTGTGTGTAATTATATATCCTGTGAAGAGCTACATGAAGATTATCATTTTCTTGATCGTGTTGCCTTTAACTGTATTAACCTAAATTTCCCTTTTTTTTTCTCCCAGGAATGTGCCAAAAAAGTTCTGGAATGTTGCAAGCTAGAAAATAAAATAACAATATATAACATAGACACTGACTCAAGCTTAGACAAGTCGATTCTCACTGCTCTCAGAACAGGTAACTGCTACAAGGACTGTTGAATATTATATAATGGTGTAAAGTTCAATAGTTATGCAACTCTGCAGGTAATAGCATTATCAAACTACCTAGAAACTTGTCTGAATGTTTAGCAACCGATAAATCAATGATAAATGCTGACCGGCGTTGCTCCACTTTCAGTTAACGTAACATTTTCTTTACCACAAGAAAAATATAAATAAAGACTAAGAATTTCAGATCTAACGCGTTTTTTTTTCTATGCAACGTGGGGATATCCTGAATCGTTCAATTCTTTCTGTCACATTTTCATAAACCTTCTTCTTTTTTCTTCTTCTTTTTTGCCTTTCCCTTCATCCAGGGAAAGCCAACCCTGCGGACGAGTTGAGGTTAGCCTTGGAGTGGGACCGCGTCGACGTGGCTGAAAGTTGTCTGAATGCAGGTGAGTATCTGAGAATTTCTTGTGCCAGTTAGAATTGAAAATAACCATAAAACAAGCTGAAGGGAAGTAAAACATATGATGTTTAAAGGTTACGATAATTTATAATTACAAAATTTATTCGCCATATTATGAAATACTTGCACATACTTTTGTGTATGTATATACACGCGAATAAGGGCATAGTTAAGTTTTCCCGTTCTTCCATTCGTTGTTCTAGTTACAAACTGCTTGTTTACGAAGCTTTCACATGTGTCTAACGTTGGCAATGGCGAGGCGCGGGAATAATTTTACACTAGGTAGAGTTTTTTTTCTTCACAATTCTACACATACAGATTCTCACATTAGATATTTAATTCTCCTTTCGCCGTGACTTTCATCACCACATCAAAAGAGTCGGATCTCAAAGTATCTTTTCAGAGATCGACAACTTGAGTGAAGTCATGAGACTGGCGCTGCTGGAGGAAAAGGTCGATTTTGTCGATCTTTTGCTCACGTCGGGGTTCGTGATGTCGAGTTTCCTGACGGTGGTGGAACTGAGGAACCTTTATAATCTCACGGTGGGTTCCATGCACATTCTGGGATTGTTTATAATTTTAATAAGTGAGGACAAGGTAATGACTTTATCATCAACTGGAATCCACATATTGCATACTTTTCATGTGATGTGATTTTTTGCTATGTTACATACCTTTTTATTTCATTAATCATTTAATTTTTTTTCCTGTTTCGTTTACATGCAGTAACAAAATTACACCAGCACATCATACCCTGATATTCTATGCTCACAAATATCACTATTATTGTTATTGATAATATTGTCGAAGCGAAGATACGTGCCAGTTTTGTTACTGACAGGTTTGTGATAATAGCAATTTGATAACTGGCTGGTTGGTAATGGCAGTGATTTGATGATTAACATGTTGGTGATGATGATTATTTGAAAGAAAACTCTTATTCGACCATGTTGCATTAACCAGTCATACGGGACGTCTCAAAGCCACTATCTATATCCGAAAAAAACGAAAAGAAAAATTAATGACGGCCTGATTTCCCCCCACCTTTCAGAAACCGAAAGCACACAACCGGGAACTCCTCTGTCTGAAGAAAAAAACGAAAAGAAAAATCAATGAAGGCCTAATTCACCCCTTCCTTTCAGAAACCGAAAGCACACATCCGGGAACTCCTTGGACACGGGAACGACGACAAACCGCTGAAGTTAAACGACGTCCACAAACTCCTGAAGCAGGTCGTCAACTCCCATTCTCACCGCTACTACCGAGACACGAACAACCTCTTCGACTTCTGTTCGACGATTAACAAAATTACGTTCGAGGTCAGTGGAAATCTGCGAGCCATCGTGGAGAAAAAGCGAAAGGCGATAGTGTTCTAAGGGGATTGGAGCGTACTGGGGAATCAGTACAATTATAGGCCTATACTTATTATAATACTGATAGATTAAACAGTAGTAACGTGAATTAATAATTCTGACAGATTAAACAGTAATACCATGTGTATTCGTAACAGTATAAGCATTTATAGAATGGTAATGTTATCAATAAAGTATTCTGAAAACCGTTGCTGTAGGATTGTTTTCCTAACTTCACTTCACACTTTCTTTCAGGACCCATATCTCGAGCTGCTGATCTGGGCCATTCTAACTCGGAGGAACAACCTGGCCAAGTACTTGTGGAAGACTTGTAATTACCCTCTAAACACTGCTATTGTGGCCACGTGTATCTACCAAGGAATCAGAGACAAAGTTACCGATAGCGCCGTCAGAGCGGAGTGCAAAGCTATGAAGGATCATTTTGAAACCATAGCTATAAAAGTAAGATTTTCCCCCTCGTTTTCCCTTCGTCAGCTGCAGCTTCTTTCTTTTTTTCGAAATGGGTTGGTTATTCTGGGAGTCAAACAGTATATGGTTATGAATTAATACGTAGTTAAAGCAATGGATTAGTGGCATTTATGAGTGTGTGCCTGTTTGTGTTAGTATGCGTGCTCAAAATTCGTTCGAGTGGAAAGGGACGTGTATAGTTGATAAAATGTACACACCAAGGGCGTCGTTTCAGCTTTTTCTTGGGCGGGGGGAAGGTTGGCGAGTTAAGTGAGAAAAAATATTGGAAAATTAGCTATTCACGGGGCATTTTAAGCTACGGCCAGAACTATAAAGGTGTGATCTTGTCAAAAGAAAAACAACTGGGAGCCAGATCTTGAGGGAAGCACTCAGAGCCTGGGCGGGTATTTCTCCTTCCCATCTCCCCCCAAATGACGCCCCTGGTACAACCCCCACCAAACTAGAAAAAAGTTAACTACCCAAAACACAACAGCTCTCCTCGTCTCTCCTATCAACAGCTGACTGACCTGAGCTACGACAAGAATGTCACCAACTCCGTCAGCCTGATTCACCAGAGGCACATGAGGTGGGGCGGCCTCAGTACCCTCGACCTGGCCCTCGTGGCGCGAGACATGAGCTTCGTCTCGTCCCCGTGCGCGAGGGCGGGGCAAGGCATGCGCTGGGAAGGCATACGCGTGTATGTATTTGGACGCGCACGCTGGAGGCTTATTTCTGTTTCCAGAATCAAGCTTTTTTCGTTTGTTTTGACTAGAGGTTGCTGATAATTATGTATATAAGTATATATATAACTATATATATATATATATATATATACATATATATATAATATATATGTGTGTGTGTGTATGTACATATATATTTTTATGACTAGGATACAAGGTCATTTGAATCTTTCAGAAAGTTTTACGTCCGTATCTCCTACCGAGTCCTCTTGATGATCTCCCATTTCGTGCTGGTGCTCTTCAACCTGGGGTTCATACCTACTTACACCGAAGGCATCCTGGCGCTCGTCATCGCATCGGAGGCCTTCGAGAAGGGCCTCGAGGTCAGTGTCGCAAAAGGAAATTTAAAAGCATATCCGGAATTACCATCTGTAACGCAAGTGGAGTCATGATATTGATCTCTTTTATTAGTTGATAAGTCGTGTTCATTCCAAATGAGTTTATCAGTAAATGTAAAACACACACGGACGCACTTATTTTCTCCCTCTCTCCTATGAAAGGTTTTGCAGACTGACTCTTGACTCGTT
>NW_020868927.1:256909-279409 GCF_003789085.1 Penaeus vannamei
TCTGATATTCATATGCTTTTTCTGTTCGCCTGATATGAGTAATTCAGTTGTAAACATTATGTCAGCAGATATCGTGGGTTCAATTTCGAATCACAGCTTGACCTGCAAGATACCGATCCCATCAGTGCCTGGAAGGCGAATTTGTACCGAGACCAGTTTGCTGGGTCGATTCCTATCGTCGACGATTGGCTGTGGAATATATTGAGGTATTATATATTAAGGTATTCGACATTTTGAGCTAAAATTGCCTCTCTCTCTCTCTCTCTCTCTCTCTCTCTCTCTCTCTCTCTCTCTCTCTCTCTCTCTCTCTCTCTCTCTCTCTCTCTCTCTCTCTCTCTCTCTCTCTCTCTCTCTCTCTCTCTCTCTCTCTCTCTCTCTCTCTCTCTCTCTATCTATCTCTATCTCTATCTCTATCTCTCACCCACCCACCCACCCTCCCTCCCTCCCTCCCTCCCTCTATATACCAATCTATCTGCCTCTCTATATCCATTCTCTTTCTCATTGATATTTTTGCTCTCCTGTCTCCCCCAGGGCGACCGGTATGTGGCGATGGGACACTCTCTTGCCGTTCAACCTCGCCAGCCTTAAAGAATGCCAGTATTTACACGCTTCAAACACGTCTCAGGGTGCGCTGTACATGAGCCGCTGGTGGAACTGCGCAGATTCCTTCCACACGTCGTACAGAACTGACCGAGACGAATTCCAGCTTCTATTGAACTTACTTTGCAATCCCTTCTTGGTTCCCGAAAGTGGATATTGTTGTTCCTAGTGCTGTGGGTTGTTGTACGTGTGTGTGTGTGTGTGTGTGTGTGTCAGGTGGGAGTGAATTGTGAAATGTTCAGGATTTGTAATTGCTGTGAATTAAAAGAGCATATTATTTTATGAATAATTTTGTTTTACCTTCACTGTTATTTTTGAAATGGTTTTATTTTACCTTCACTTTTCCGTATATATTTCCCCCAGTATCATATACCTAAATTTTCGTCATTCTTTAGGTCAAAACTATTTGCAAATGACAGACTAACACCATTGGTCTTAAATCAGACCACTGCATCCGCATGGGCACCTGTTAGTTTGTTTGTTTTTTCGAAATAATAAAATCGGTTCCCACGAAAATAGTTTACTTTATTTTTGTTGCTAGTTACTGCATGGAAGACTTAAGAATGGATAGATATTCAATTCGATTCTAAGCTCAGTAAGCAGAGTGACAGAAAATGCGCGATCCTCCAGGAGGCAAATAAATAAAAGAGTACACAGTATGATATGTTAGTATGTAGAATGTACGAAACTCATACCCTGATAACTTATTGCCTTTCCATTTACCCATTACCAACTAGCTGACTATTTTACGATAATATGAAGTTTCGCTAAGAAAAAAATACGTGTGTAAATACACTTCGACCACAGAAATACATTTGTAAATATGCCCTTACAAATGTAAAGTGTATTTGGATGCCCTTTTTCCGTAAGCACTTACAATACACCCACACAAATACATTTATACGTGTCTCACTTCATAAAGCCAGTTAGCTTACCAAAGATTCTGGCGTTTTCGCAAATACATATAAAACGGATTCAGATCAACTTCAGAAAAAAGCAACATTAATTAGAATGAGAATGGGGTTCACAAACAAACGATATTTAGGATAAAAGGAAAGACAGCGATAAAGATGCTTAAATTACGAATCTCGAAAACAAAACTATTTTCCAAAAATAGCTTTAGCTCAAGATGGATATCTCGAATGATAGACTTTCCCTCAAAAGGCATAATGCAAAAGCGTTAAAACAAATCGATTCATCTTGTCAGTGTAATGCTTGTATACCTTATAAAATGTAAATAACCGATTTTACACACAGACACACACACACACACTAACTCCCTCTCTTACTCACTCAACTCATTCACACTCATTTACTCACACTCCCTCACTCACTCACTCACACTCACTCATTCACACACGAACCCACACACACACGGGCGCACACATATATGGACACAAACAAACACACACACACACACACATAAACACATACAGAGAGAGAGAGACAGACAGACAGACAGAGACAAACAAACAGACAGACAGGCAGAGGCAGAGACAGAGAAAGGGGGGAAAGTAGAGAGAGAGTTGGGGGTGGGAATTGTTTTATTTATGTGTGGTAGAAATTCATATGCTGGTGCAAAAGGGGAAAATTGACATTTCTATGAGCACAGGTTTGTAAAATTCAGATGGGACATAAATTAGTACTCACTAACAGAAAAGATTTAAGAGCAATCAACCTATGTGACTGAAATAAATTGAAATAATCGATATCGAGAAAAATTGTAATTTTTTCGAGTTCATGAATTGAATATTGATGTGTAAGAAATTATCAAGGTAGAACGTTGTCCACAACGATCGAGCAGTGCCCTTGAGACGTAGTTTGCACGCGAGCTAATTAACAAAGTGCCCGTACTGGTTGTTCGAAACCACTATGACCATTTGGTAGTATGAACAATTGATAGAATATTGTTTTTCTTACTACCAATCCTACTTTTCCCTATATTGCAGTTATCACTAGTGTTTCAATCAAATAGAAATTCAAAGAAAACGAGGCATTTCTTGTCTACAGAAAACGGGATACTGGCAAGAGAAACATTCCTTTTTCCTTGCTTCATTTAATTACCGACCTAATAGCAAGTTCAATACGTTAATTCTCTATATACAAGTACCAAATCATGCCAAATACATCGCAAACAAACATCTGTCAACCACCTACTCTGGTCCCTGCATGGCTGTAGCTTGCAATTAGACACCAAAGTCTGAACAACTCGGCGTACGTACTGTATTTTGGCAACACCCGCCGGCCTTTCTTCGATCGTGGACACGGGCTTTATAACCAGGTGGACTTTCTATGTTAGAGAAGTGCTTCTTACTGGAATTAAACTTACAAAAACAGTGCTTAGACCACAGACCACCTTAAGAAAACATAATTCTTCAGGTTCACCACTCATACATATCTGAGTTGATAACATATTTACAAAAATAGATTTATTTGATTATCTGAACGGAGACTGCTCGCATTTGAATTTAAAGCAATGTATAATTCCACTTTTCATTTCTAACACATGCCGTGTTTTTAAAAGAGCTGATTTATTGTGGAATACATATATATCTGAAAAAAAAAATCTGTAATAAGTGATATACTCTGACTTTGATGTTCAATATATTTTAGAAAAGCTTACTGCAATGCGGTTTCTTAACTTGGCACAGGATTCCTATAACAGGAAGTTCATCCTGATGATCTAATAGTATCAGCAGCAAAGGTGATTAGCAGGCTTTATATTTTATTCTCTAGCTCTAGATGATTTAGATATATTGTTTCTCTTTAGTTCTGGTTGACTTTGCTATAGTGTTTCCAATGACAAAAATCTTCATCTGTTTGACAGCTCTACATTGATAAATACTTCATTCATTGCTAATTTCCACTTTTTTATTGGTGTTCTATTTTAGGATGATAAACATTTTGTGATAAAATGTAAAACATAAGATATGCTGTGTTTCTTCATCCATGTCATTCTATAGATGATTTTAGGTATTTTTTTATTCTATTGTTTTAGGAATGCATTTTCATTCATATTTTTTTATAATTTTTCCCTCTTTTTCATAATTTTTAGTCATATCAATATGAAGTATACTGCAAATTATCATAGAGAAACATTATTTCAATTGGTCTTCACATGAATTATTTACATTTGCAGTTATGAGAATGACACCTATATGTAATGAAGTATTGTAATAGTACATCTTTAATGTGGGTTTTCTAATCTATTTGAAGATGGAATATAGAGCTTGCTTTTTCTATGTAATTGCCTACATACCTAAATCATTGTTATAATAAAAACAATGGATTTTGTAGTAAAGGTATAAAAAGAACAAGTTATTTGAAGATAAAATTTATTTACATTGCTTCAGCATACACTTAATTTCATGGGGTTTTGGATGACCTTCCATCACCCCCACTTGCGTCATAAGCACTTGGGCGGTATTCACAATTGTGGCAAAAAAAGGGAAAATTGTTTGATGTGGCACTTCTGCCATCATTATTATGGCAAATCATGTGCTTACTGATATCAATAAGCTTGGGAGTCATATTTGTTAGCAGCAACCTGCATGTTTAAGTTGAGGGCAATCCCAGGATATTTATAACCAACCTACAGTTCACACGAAGTTCATCTTTCGTATGAATGTCCCTACGCTAACTTTCCTTTTTTCTGCCTGAACTGCAAAAATTTCATTGTGATCTGTGAGCTATAAGCTAATACCATAGTTGAGGGGTGGAGCAAGAATACAGCATTGCTATGCAGATTATCTTAAAGCCATTTCTAGCCAGGGGGGTTGATGTATATGGCGGTGTGCTGATAAGACGAGACAAGGAGTGGGTGAGCAGCTTGAAATGTCCTTTGAAAATCTTGCATGCTTCAGCTGTCAAGGCTTGCTACCTTTCCCCATTACATTGGTTATTTCCCATATTAGTCCCATATAGACTGTACAATGAAAAATTATTGTTGGGACTTCAACAGGACCTTACAAAGCAAGGCAACATTGATAAGTGTCAGTCTGTGAAATCAGCATCCCTAGGATCATGGAAAGACAAGACCTCTGATTGAAGCAATGTAGCGAGAACTGTGGTCAAGATCAGAGGAGGTTTTGCCTTACAATTCAGGTTCATTTCCCAGTCAAAATATAGTGAAACTGAACCTGGTTTTCTAGGGTAAGGCAGGCAGTCCCCTCTATCAATCTTGCATGGAGTGCAAATACTCCTTACATTGCTCACTCAAGGTATGTAGGGCAACTGAGCTTCACAAACTTGTGCAAGAAAGGTTGGGAAGGACGCAGCCCAAATTAACCGTAAAAAAAGACAAGTCAACACTTGGGCTATAACCTTAATTCTATTAGTATAAAACTTTACCATTGGATTATTCTTCTAAGAAAGTTTGATATGAATATAATATTGGTAGCTGTGATATTTTTTCTTTTAATCTACACTAGGAACCCTTCACCACATTAAAAGATTGAAAAACAAGAGCCTTGCCGCTGAGTGTCTAACTACTCATTGTAAAACTAACAAATATGGCCACTATAAGACAAAAACTAAAAACAACATTGCATGCTAGATGTATATCACAAAAGACACCATACTATGAACATAAAAAAATGAACATGTACATTTCCTGATATAAGTAAAAATTCATGTCTACTGGAGCAATAAACGTAATAATAAAATAATAATGATAATAACGGAGCAATCACCAAGCGTGTGGTAAACTCTTGGTGTTTACTCATCCTTAACATATAACATGAACCTTAACCTAATGCCACAACTTATCAGTGGCATGAGAGCTGCCAAAGTGACCTCTAACGACCTGGGTCATGACCTTTGACCAGTTTAATGACCCAGGGAGGAGCTGAACGGCCACTAAACAGCTGCAGACAAAGGCACTTGGGACGTCCAATAAATCACTTGAGCAGACTGCGGATGGATGTGGGGGATTAGAAATACTGATGACGTGACCAGAGGGCTATGGGGGATACAGAGAGGACATGGTATATTTTCAGTACAAAAATTTATCCCATTTCCATTTGGGAGACCATCCCTTTAGCAACAACTGGCACAATCGCAAGGCAGAGGTGCCTGCGCAATAGATACAGAGACCACCCACGTCACATTAATAATAGGGATTGGTGAACTATGAAGAATGCTAGTTTAAGGACTGATTGACCTAGTTTAAACCATGGTCATTGTTTTAAGTACATGAACGGTGTGGTTAACTAAGGCTGGAAAACTCGATTGGCTAACACCTTAGTTCCTGCTCCAACTAACCAACCACATACTGCCATTTGCACAAGGCACAATATTTCTTTAAGGCACCAAAAATACTTATCAAGAATATAACAATCAATGCACTGAATTTCAGAGAACAAGAATCAAAAGATTTTTTTCTTAAAAGACTCAAAGCACAAACTTATTTCTCAGTGGCAACACAACTTCTACTAACATCTTACTATGTTTAGTGAGACGTCTATAACTTCATTAACAACATATGTGTTGCAACCGAGATCTCATGTACTTCTACAGGTAAGGTCATGTCAATCACTGGGAGGGGAGAAGTGATAAGAGCAATACGTTTGTTTGCGTTTGTCACAACATATAACCATCAAATCCATACTTTTCAGGGTTGGCTCTGTCAACATATTAAAATATCAACCCAGTAAAGATAACATATGTGGCTATACATGGTCACAAGCCTTTGCTTTACATATTCACACTACAGGAACTAGGGTAGCCACAGATGTAAGGAGCATAACAGCCAAAAGAAAAACAAAACAAAAACAATGAAACAAAAAAAAAGAATAATTATTACACAGCAACAAAACAAAATGCAAACAACAGACTGCTCCATGGTCTCGAAAATTAAAAAGGAGCACTGAGTGCATTGTAAACAATGATCATCATATTCCCATTCATTTTGGGACCAACATTTTTGTTTCCATTGGTTAAACAGCTGCCTCTGTCATCTAAAAATATTTAATGCCTTTTTTTAACTATTTATTTATATTATCTATTATATTAAGATAGTGAGTAATTCTTAAAGAAGAACATAACCTCATACACTATTTACATGAATATCACCTATCATTAATAAATATAGTTATTCTGTAACAAGAGTAATTCCGGCAATATTCCATTGATCAAGGCAGAACTGGACGGTAAGATTGGTAGTGAATCACTTGCTATATATATGGAGAAGACAGAGGCATGAGATAGACCTCCAAGTACATTAAAAAGAGTCCTAAATGCACGTCATGAATCCACAAAAAGGTATTCACAAAATGGAACTTAAACCTACGATTCAGGAGGTTTCCACCATTGAGAACTCTCCACTGAAACAGAGTATAACTTGGTAGTCGAGAGGCACTGAACCATCACATACAGAATGGGGATCATTGCCTAAGACTCTCACAAAACAGTCTATCTCTGAAGCTTCCCCCTATCACTGTTCTGTGGATTTCGTCACACACACACACGCAGCTTTCCCCATAGTTTCGGAACTATGCAGGAAACCCACACAGCCTGGTTTTTTGTGGCGAATATTCCCTCACAGGTATTCATGAGCAATTGGGTTGCAGAACACAGCCCAATTTTTGGTACTTCCTGCATCCATCACAAATTCACATGCACACTCTTACATTAAGGCTGCCTTTTCATTGTACCATTACTCACTGAACATTCATGTTTCTAATATTTTCTACCTACATGATTTCAGCACTTCAACATCCTTGCACAACACTGACCCACACACCTGTGAGGTACTGAAAATATTAAATTTTGGAATTTGTAACCTGGCCATTTCTCTTGTATTACTTCCCATACAAGCCTTTTATATACAGAAGCCCAAATGGGGTTTACTTTTTTCTTTCTATCAACACTAAGATACCTTTTAGCCTATTCCAGCTTTAAGAGGTACATTCTATGCCACCAGGAAACAAAGAAACCAACTGACTATATTTAATTAATGCTAATTGTCCCCAGGCATCAGTCTTTTCACCACTAATGAAGCATGAGCTACTTTTACGTATTTTTATATATTATGTTTCTTCATTTACAGCCACGTATGGAGATTATCTATTTTGGAGGGCTCCAACATGTCGTTTAAGAAATCCGTGGACAGGTCATCATTAAGCTGTAAAGAGAAGTCAAAATTAGGCATTCAGTAATGGAAATTAATTATTTGGTTTCCATATATTAAATGAATTTCATGAGAATATTCCCAACTTTTTTATACATTATTTCTAGAGCATAAAGTATTACAACAGAGTTTATATCATAACATATCTTACTCATCAGCAAAGTGGTTCATGAAAAGTAAAAATCTTACAAACAAGAAAACTGCATATTCATTTCCATATTCTCTAAACTAAGTATGAAAATATAACAGAAAAAAGAAGGCAGAAGTAAAGCAGCCGATCAATTATCAAACAAAATTTTATTTCCCTTACCTGTATTGACTGCACAAGGTCCTCAGAGTCCATGGATTCCAACTCAGGGGCCTCGAGGATATTGTTCGCTGGTGAGGTCTTCATCTCAACTGCAAATATGATACTGTGTTGCAATAAATTTTGCAATAAAATTTGTGATACCTTACAAGTAGAATATAGTTTGATGTTTAAATGTGTAATACAGTTTGTTTCAATGCAGAAGGAAAACTAATATTTAGTATATTTTTGAAGTATTTCTTCTTTCCTTATTGTGATTTATTCATTAAACTTTCCCATAGTTGATATCACTTTACATGTAATACTTATTAAAACTAAACCAAATTGCAATGCCAATTCATAAACATCAACACAGGATATTTATCCATTTAGCACAGACAAACATATCTGATTTTATGTCTTATATTTATATATCTTAACTAATGGTTCAAGCACAAGAATCTCAACATATAACACCCAAAATCATAAATGTTAGAAAGGCAGAAGTGGCAGATCAAAAACACCTGAAAAAGAGACCTATTCTTGTGGTATACCAATATCTTAACATTATACCCTCTCTTTGACAATATCACAAAGATCACTAAATGGCACTAATAAAAAAAAAAAGTAAGACAAGTAGTAAAAAAGAAAGAAAGAAAAGAAAAGTATATAAATGCATAATATTAAAAGTAATAATAAAAAAATACTAATGAAAAGTAAATGATGAAAAAATCTAAAATGAAAAATAGGAATGTAAAAAAAATAATAATAACAATAATAATGAATAAAAGAACGATCTACAAAAACAGCAATAATAAAAAGAAAAAAGAAAATGAAAACAAAACTAAAAATGAATATCAAATACACTTACTAATAAAAGTGATATTAAAGATAATGATAACAAAAGGACCATAATAATAATAATAATATTAAAAATAATCACAATAATAGCAATAATAATAAAAGTAGTAATAATCTCATTAAAAATAGGAATTGTAATAATAGTGATAATAATAAGAAGAATATATAAATTAATCAATTAATAATAATAAAAACAATAACAATAATAATGACTGATGATTGATGATGATGACTTATTAATAAAAAAACAAAAAAAAAAACAATAACAATAAAAAAAATTAAGAGCATAATAAAACAATGAAACATCAGTGACAAAAATAAATAACAAAATAAAAAATAAATAAATAAATAAAACTATAATATTCACATTCAAAACAGAAATGTCAAGTCAAAAGTCGCTTAACAAGACACACTACAATGAAACTTGTATATTAGTCTGAAATATAAACAACAATGATGGTAATGATAATAATTTTACTTAAAACCAGTTATGAATAAGATTTCAAGAACAGCAAGGTTAATATCATTATTGGTTATTGCCAGTATTATTATTAAAACACAGTTGTAATTTTAGCAATAATATTCATCATGGTCCTATGTACTTACAACTACCTATATCATTAATATTACAAATATCTAAAAAAAAAGTAATAATAATAATAATAAATAAAAAAATAAGTTAAAATCAATTAAAAAGTAAACAATATCCAACCAAAGAAAAAAATCCATGAGTGTGAATGAATCTAATTTGCAAAAAAATATAACAGTAAAAATAATGAGACCCCCCGCAAAAAAAAAAAACATATAATAATAAAAAAAATAAAGTGATCATAATAAAAAAACACCAAAAGCAAAATAGATAAAAAAAAACATTCAGGAAAAAAGAAATATAAAGAATATATAAATAATGATACCCCATTTTCAACAACAATAAACACAAATATATAAATAAATAACAAAACTGCATTACTTACAACAATGAACATCAAACTTTATGTATTTACTTATAAAATAAATAATCTTCTTGAATCTATCACATAGCATGCTTTTGTTACAAAAGAATGTACATTTTACACAAACATAGGAAACACTATATTGTACAATGAAATGAATACCAACTACACAGTATATTGGGAAAATGCTAAACAGACAAGACACCAGACTATAACTATGACATCTATAAACTTTTCAAGTGTAACTATACCTAGATGACAGAGAAATCTTAAGTTTGGTAAAACTACTAGGAAGTTTATCCACATGGCAAAATATCCTAAAGTCAGTGTAAAAGCTCCAGAAATAGTCTTACTTAATCTTATTATCTGTGACTTTGCTAGTGTTGTACATGATAATACCAACTGTCAATGGCTGTGAAATGAATTAATCTGTGTTTAAATACGAGACTGTATTTTTCCTCTAATTGTTTGCATGGCTAACATTTGAAGAGCAATATTCTACTCACTTTTCTGTATCATGTTTCAAACTAATTTTGAGGTATCTAAGAGGCACATTGTTTTGCTGCCTATATTTAAAACATTTGTTTATTTTTCCATATGCTGTTAGGAATATGAGTGGTTAGAACCTTAAGCCAGCCAATTTAAATATAATGAGTAGTTGACAAAAGTACCAGCTCTGCATTGTGCTAAAGTATGAGCCACCAAAGAGGAGAAGCAAATATTTACAGTTTTAGAGAAAAGTATTATATACGTAACACATCTTGGTTTCATAGCTCATTTAGTTCTAAATATCCATGCATGTATATATGGTGGATTACACTCAATTTCTTCTTGATACTACTTTAAATTTTAACACAACTCTAATTTTCATTACAAAAAGAAAGCATGCATCAAAATGGCACATCTTATAAAACTGGAAGACTAAATTAAGATCAATCATACTTCTAAATTGGTAAAGGATGTGTTAGCTTATTTCTAATCTATATAAATTATAAATCATTAAGAAATCCAAAGCTAAAAGACACCATTCCTGTCTGTCACTATAACAGTTACCCCATGAAGTTATTAACTACAATAATGACTATAACATTAACATGTAAATAGGTAAAGATCATAGGAAATTAGCTAATCAATAGTTCAATGAAAAGCCAGAGACTGGGGAAGAGTTTGCTCGAGTTAAGGCAGCAACACTACATCGGAGGAGGGATGAACCAAACTCTGCCAACCAACCATCAGGTGTGATCTCAACATCCTCCATTGATGCCAGGAAATCCTCGGGAGTATGAGGGAGGGAGTAATTGGTCCCCAGGCCTAGTCCACTATCTGCTGACTCCTGCCGCGTGTGG
Organism: Penaeus vannamei; assembly: GCF_003789085.1. NCBI lineage: Eukaryota > Metazoa > Arthropoda > Malacostraca > Decapoda > Penaeidae > Penaeus > Penaeus vannamei. Next base: position 268,085 of record NW_020868927.1, read on the forward strand.
ATGTCTGTGGTAGTGATGAAGGTGTCACCAGCTGTGGTGACCGCGCTGGTCACAGGAGTCATTGTCTGCGGGGCCGAGGGTAAAGTCAGGCCAGCAGAGGTCAGCACCAGCTCACTACCTTGCTGCTGTTGTTGTGAGGTTTGCTGTGTGGACTGCTGTTGGGCTACTGTTTGTGCTGTCTGCTGCTGCTGCTGCTGCTGTGGCTGTGGTTGTGGCTGTGGTTGTGGTGGTTGTGGCTGTTGTTGTTGTGAAGGTTGTACCTGCTGCTGTCTTGCTTCTTCTTGCAGACTCATTTGCAATGACTGTTCCTGGAAAAAAAAAATTATTGTGAATAGAAATAAGGTTTGATTATTGTTAAACGATCATTATCCACTTTAATTATGTATCCATATATACTGCTTTCATTAAATATGTGAAATTATTTTCATATGGGCAATTAAAGGCAAAACCAGCTCTAAGTGTAAGAATCTTTTCCCTGCTAAAATGCTACTCATGCTGAACATGAGCAGGACATCAAGTCGATGGAGAGAGCAGTGAGTTAACAGCAGACCAATATTACCTCTACCTCCTCTACTAATCCTGGCATGTTGCCATGTAAACACTCACAAACCACCACACCCACTCTGTACCAAACAGTAATGCCTCTCCTTTTCCCTTTCCCACTACCTTTCCCTCTCTCTTTTTCTTCTCATTTTCCTCATTTTCCCTCTCACTCACTCTCTCCTTCTCCTTCCCTCCTTACTCACTCTCCAACTCTCTCTTTTCCCCTCCTTCTAATGCTCTCATTTACTCAACGCCTTACTCACTGACTCACTCACTCTCTCTTTCTCTCCCCTAGCCCTCCTCCTTCCTCTCCCTCCCCCTTATCCCCTATCCATCCCTCACCCTCTTTTCCTTTATTCATTTCTCCCCCTATCCCTTCCCCTCTCCATTTTTCCATGTCCCTTACCCTCTGCTCTTCTTTCCCCTCCTCTCTCTTTCTCCTCCTTTCTTTCTCTCTCCCCCATTCCCGTTCTCTTCCTCCCTTCCCTTCTCTACTCCTACCCCAACTCCTCCATTTCTCACCCTACCCTTCTCTCTCTCTCTCCCTTTCCCTCTCCTCTACCCACCTTTTCCTCCACACTTACCCCTCCCTCTTCCTCTCTTCACTTACTCCTTCTCCCTCTCACTCTCTGTCTTCCTCTCCTCCTCCCTCTACTTCCAAGATATAAAGTTTTATGAAAGTATATGATGCAGCTAGCAGGCATATATTTTGCTTGGCTGAAATGAATGACTTCCATGACAGTACTTATTACCACCTGATCTACATCTCTTTTTGCATATACGTTGACTGTCATACTTCTGCAACTTCTACTGAACCTTTGATTACGGAGCGAGCTTATTTCTTTCAAGGCCAAAATGGGCATTCCTGATCTGACATTAATATCTTTTTTTAAGTCTCCTATCTCAACGTAGCTCCTTATGATTTTTTCATGCGCCTCTTGAATATGATTACATAAAAAACGGATGCAAAAGTAGAACTAAATAGTAATTGACCGAGATACAAAACGACAGCTAAGCACACGTACTTTTTTGATAATCTCTTGCTGACGAAGCCTCAGTCTCTCGTGCTCAACCTGAAGGCGCTGTAGCCGTAGCGTCTGATGCCTGGAAAGAAGTGCTGCTGCCGAAGTGCTGACGGTGGAGGCAAGGGGAGGCAACTGGTGGCTCACTTGCGTTGGCTGTGTCGGTGCTGCACCACTGGCACTCTGAGAGGTTGCTTGGGAGTGCTGTGGGGGCTGCACGCCGTTTAACGAAGCTGGAGTCTGCAGGCGTCGGGCTGTGGAAGGAAAGGAGGGCTTAGTATGTTTGCATTCATGCTCACACGCATTCGTGATAATGACATTCCAGACAAACTGATATTTGTTACTTCTCTCTAAATAGTGGTAATGGCAATAGTAATAGTTGCAGCGGCAGCGCAATAGTTGTAGCAACAAAAATAACAACAACAATGCTAATAATAATAATAATAATAATAATAATAATAATAATAATAATAATAATAATAATGATAATAATAAAATAATGAAAATAATATAATAGCAGTAACAATTACAAAAATAATAATAATAGTTGTAGTAATAGTAGTTTTGCTCATCATCATCATAATAATAATATTTATGATAACAATAACAACGACAGCAATAAACAAAATATAGCAGCTGCAAGCGTAGGCGCAATAATAATAACAATGGTAGCAATAATATAAATAATATCAATACTTTTATTGATAATGATAATGATAATAATAAATAATAATATAATAATAATAATAATAATAATAATAATTGATAATAAATAATAATAATAATAATAATAATAATAATAATAATAATAATAATAATAATAATAATAATAATAGAGCAACAAGGAAAATATTCTATAGTAATACTACTACTACTAATAACAATCCCGATAACAATAATCATAAAAACATAACGACCACTACCCTCATTATCCTTGCATATCCACAATGCATAAAAATACAAACATACAATTTCCCCCCATTGCCATCACCAACAAAAAAAACTTTCCTCTCAGGCTGACCAAAAACAGATCAATAGTAACGAAGTCATCCTGTTCCGTCTGCTTCCTTCAGCCTCGGAACGGCCGGGCGGAATTCACAACATTTGTTTCATTCATCACAATAACTCTGTTGATTGCTGATTGGCTCAGGCACTTAGTGACAGTCATTGCCAAGTGTGTCGCATTGGTTGTAGTCTTCTCTGATCATTTAATCGTGACGTCACGAGATGCTTTTCCATGTGACGTCACATCAGATCGTAAACCTTTGTGTCTTAAGATTAGTGACATCATGATGATGTCAGCACATGAGGGATGCAGCGAACAGCCGGTTTAGACTAGACGTTCACCGCTAATGCACTCACTCCCTCTCACCGGTCTCCCGCTTCCCTTCACTCGTGATCTCTCTCTCATCTCATCTCTCTCTCTCTCTCTCTCTCTCTCTCCTCTCCTTCTCGCTCTGTCTCTTCTCTCCTTCTCTTCCTCTCTCCGTCTATCCCTCTCCCGTCCCCTCTCTCTCTCTCAATATATTATTATACCTCTTCCTCTCCTCCTTCTCTCTCCTCTCTCTCTCCCTTCACCACGTCCTCGTCTCCTCCTCCCTACCCCCCTCGACATTCAAAGAGTGCTACGTGCAGAAAGAACGGTGTGACGATTCGCGTCGATCGTACTTCCGGTCTCTCGAGCTCCTCTCTTCTCTGTACCTCTCATTCCGTATTTCGAGCTACTCATTTGATTCTCGACGCTCTCTCTCTCTCCCTCTTCGTGTCTCTCTCGGCACTCGCGATTCTCTTACATTCTTTCACGCAGTCCGGGCGTACCGGCGCTCGAGCTGAGAATATCCTTATGCCCACGGCGCCGTGCCTGACGGGGCGGAAAGATGCGTCATGCGGCAGCCTCGTTCAAGCGAATGCTCGGCGGCGGCAGCGCAGAGGGCCTCTTCCGGATAAGGCGTCCCTCCGCTTCTTCGTTCCACATCAGACGTTAATATCCTCTCTCTTTGGTCCCTCTCGCCCATTCCAGATTTCAGAGAAAGAGATAATAAGACTCCACACATGCAACAACAGACTGGATCTGTGGCTTCGGGTTTTCTGCTTTTCTCTCTTCTTTCTTCTCTACTTTATTTAGGTTATATATAGAGAGATTAAGAGTAGATATAATTCCAATTCTGCGGAGATATATTATATTGTCATATACGGTCTTTCGTCACTTCGCCCCAGCATTCTCTCCTGTGCTCCTATATATATATAGCGCATCCAGTTAGCTGAGTCTCGGTGGCAATACGCACTATACTCATCCCAAGGTGAGTTGAAGCTCTAACTATTCTGCTCTCATGTTTCATGATACTGTTCTGTGTTATCACATTGACTTACTCAATTGATATTCGTCCTCTGTGTGCCGGCTCTCTACATCAGATATATAAAGTATTATACATTCCGCCCGCCGCCGCGATGGACCGTGCCGCTCGACCCCGCCGCCTGCTCCGGCCCTGCATCTATTCTTCAAAGCCCGTTGTTTCCATTTGCGCCTCTTTCGAAAGGCAAAGCCGTAAGCAATAGAAGTCGGCGAAAGCGGAGCGCAGAGAGCGAGCTGAATGCGATCGTGCTGGAGATATCTTGACCATATAGATAGAGAGGGAAGGTTGTCCATGTTTTGCGGTGCGCGGCGGTCTCAGGATATCAAGTTCCTACTGCGGCTCTCGCGTGTGGTCCGTTCGTTCCCTCATCTCTCTCTCTCATCATCACACTCTAGCGGAGTCGAGGGTCATGCAATGCGATCAATCTCTCTGCCCTCCTTTTTGGTGGGTGAGGTCGCTATGTAAAAAATTGTAGGCGAGAATGCCCGGTGGGAGGGGTGGGGGGAGTCGAGGGTTTCCTGTTCTCAGCGCGCGCAGCTTTTGCTGTTGTTTATTTTTTTGGTCGTCGTCGTAACCTATCATCATCCCCATATCGCCCGCCCCATCACCTTCGCCCTCGTCTCTCGTCTAAATAGTCCTTCTTCATGTTTCTTCTTCCCCCGCCTCCGTCCATTCTCCTCTCCATCCGCATCTCCTTCCCTCTCGCCCCTCTCCGCCCTCGCTCCGTACCCTCCTCCTCCCTCACCTCCCTCTCCTCTTACCTCCTCCCTCTTCTCCCCTCTCTCGCACCTCGCGAAGACCAGCCCCCCCTTCCCTCCCTCCTTTCACATAGTGTGCAACGCCAGTCGACGTGCTTTCAGAGCGAATGAAGATTACGACTCGGGCTCCTAATTGAGGGCGCGGAGATTTTTTAATAAATTTTTACAAGGGCTGGGGCGGGGCTTACGGGGGATTCTTATTTTATAATATTAATATATGTTTTATATATAGAAGTCTGTCTCTCCTTCCAGCCTGCCACTTTGTCGCCGCGTTTCACTTTGGGCCCCGAGGGCCGTCTTCCCATCGGCTCTCTGTTGCTCCGTTGCCATTTTATACTTATGCGCTCCTGTTATAATACTAGCAGGTTTTCGTGTTTTTCTATCGCTCCATGTCCTTTTTTTTTTTTTTTTTTTACATTCTCCTGTTCTCTCCTTCATCCATTCTCTCCAATCCTGTCACTACCTCATCTCCTCCATATCTCTGCTTCTCCGCAATCCGTCTCTCTCATACTCTGTTGTCGACAAACGTACTCATGGCTTCCGTCCCTCTCGTCTTCTCATTCGCTTCTCCTTCGATTGGCCATCGTTCAATATACGGTTCGCGGTCTCTCTAGGTTTTCTCACATCTCTGTCATCTCTCTTTCTCCGTCATCTTCTCTCTATCTTCGCATCTCTCCTTCTCTCTCCTTCTCCCTCTCTCTTTTATCTTCTCTTTCTCTCATCTCATCTCTCCCTCCTCCTCTTCGCTCTCCTCTCTCATCCTCTCAGTCACTCTCGTACGTCTCTTCGCTCTTTTCTCTCTCTCTTCACTTTCTCTCTCTCCCTCACCTCCCTCTCTCAGTCCAGCCTTTCCGTCTCCTCTCACGGTTCTCTCTCATCGTCCTCTCTCTCTCCAGTCTCGTCTCTTCCTCTCCCTCTTCCATTCTACTTACTCTTCTCTTCTTCTCGGTCTCGCTCTCTCTAGTCTCTCCTCATCACTCTCCTTCCTCTCTTCCTCTCTCTCCTCTCCTCCCTTCCTCTCTACCCTTCCATCTCAGTCTCGTACGACTTCTCCCAGCTCTCTTCGTCTCTCTCTCTCCTCTCTCCCCTCTCTTCCCCACCTTCTCCGGTATCTCTCCCCCCTCTACCTCTCCTTCTCTGTTCCCCTCCTCCTCGATCTATCTCCGCCTCTTCCATATCTTCCGTACTCATTCTGCTCCCTTCACTCGTCCTGCTCTCTCCTCTCTCTCTCTGCTCTCGTTCTCTTCCGCTCTCCCGTCCGCCCTCGCGTCTCTCGCCCCTCGCTCCTCTCCCTCTCTTTCTCTTTTCTATTCTTCTTCTTAATCCTTATCTTTTTCTTTTCTCTCTCTCTCTCGTCTCTCGTTCTCTCTCCATTCCGGGTCTCTCCTCCATCTCCTTCGATCTCTCTCCTCGTCTGCCCTCCCGTCTCTCTCTCCTCAATGAGCAATCTCACGGAAGCAAATTCCCACCCCTCTGACACGCCGAGAAGCCACGCCCCCCTTTGCCTGTGACCTCGCATCTATCTTATTATTTTTAAACCTTTTCTTTCTCTCTCTTGCAAGGCATATACATATATGATATAATGGATGCTATGCGAGTCGCGAGCCGGCGTGGTGTGTGTGTGTGTGTGTGGTGTGTGTGTTGTGTGTGTGTGTGTGTGTGGTGTGTGTGGTGGTGTGTGGTGTGTGTGTGTGTGTTGTGTGTGTATGTGTGTTGTGTGTGTGTGTGTGTGTGTGTGTGTGTGTGTGGTGTGTGTGTGTGTGTGTGTGTGTGGTGTGTGTGAGTGAGTGAGAGCGTGACTGAGTGATGAGAGCGTAGTGTGAGAGTGTGTGAGAGTGTGAGTGAGAGCGTGAGTGAGCGCGAGTGTGAGAGTGAGTGAGTGAGTGTGAGAGTGAGTGAGTGAGTGAGAGTGTGCGTGCGTGCGTGTTTGGGTGCGGAGGCGAGTCCGCGCGGTGATGATAGAACCACCGGCTTTGCATTACTGCTACCCCTTCCCTCCCCCTTCCCCCCTCCCCCTTCCACCCATTCCCTACCCCATGCCCCCCCCCCGCCTCCCATGCTGTGGGTCTGGCTGCCCGATCAATAATTATATGACCTCAGTGATCTACTACATAGTTGAGCGGGCTTGGGTGCTAACTCGCTTGTTTAATCATTATGCGCGAGAAATACAGCATTCGCCCTGGAAATTCCCGCCGGATTTTCGCCGCGACTATTTATGAAAATGAGTCCATTCCCATAAAGCAAGCTAATGGGAAATGTCGAGCGTTTCTGTCAAACAGTCTTCCTCTGCTAACCCATTACGACGGCGAGAGGAGAGGAGGAAAAGGGTGCAATTCGGAGCGAAAGCGCGGCCACTAAACACCGAGTTAGGCATTCGCGCGCCGCAACGGACTCGGTGGCGGCGGCGGCGGAGGAGGAGTCGCATTCTGGCCCGCGATCCATCTTGGCCGCCGCCCGCGCTTTCGACCGGGACATCGTCGGGCCGGGGATGCAGGGCGGCGCGCAGGGTGGTGGTGAGGGGGTGGTGAGGGGGGGGCAGGGGTGAAGGGTGGTGGGGCAGGGTGAAGGTGGTGAGGGGGGGCAGAGGGTGAAGGGTGGTGAGGGGGGGGGCAGAGGGTGAAGGGTGGTGAGGAGGGTGAAGGGGTGAGGGGGAAGAAGGGGGTGAGGGGGAAGGATGGCGAAGGGGGTGAAGGGGGTGAGGGGGGTGACGAGTGAATGATGCTAATGGTGATGACAATAATGGCACGGAGTGTGCTAATTTGATACTAATAATGTTAAGAACGATACTAATGTTGATAATGATAGTGGTGGTGAGTAAATGTAATAATGATCAAATTTCAATAAGAACAATTATAACACGAAGAACAAGATAATGATGATAATAACAATAATTATGATGATAATAACATTAACAATAACAACAAAAAACAATAATAATAATAACGATAATTAATAATAATAATAATAATAATAATTAATAATAATAATAATAATAGCAATAACAACCAACAACAATGATAATTACAATGACATAAGAAATAAAAAACAAGAAATAAGAAACTATCGCAACACAACATCACTTTATAAACAAAATAAAACAAAAAATAAAATAAAATAAACAAAAACTAACCTTCCAGGACGCGACGTGGTTCTCATGGGTGTTGGGAACAGGACAGGGAAAGGGCGGGGGACAGGGGGGGGAGCGCCAAAGCTCCATTTCCAAATATTTAGCAACTGCCCCGCCCCCCCCATACAGATAGATTTATTCGGAATTGGAAATCAAATGTGCTATTCTGAGATAAATGCCGCCAAAAAGAGGGAGGGAAAAATCCACCTCCGAGTTTCGTCTGGGCTATACTACTTTCTACTTTTTTTTAACGTCTACCCTTGACAAGAGTGGCAGTCCTTGGGCCCGCTTCTGCTGCCCCCTTGGAAGCTGGGCGCAGAATGGGGCAAGTGTGTGGGGTGGGGGAGAGGAGGGGAGGGGAGAGAGGGAGGGAGAGGCAAGCAAAGAGGCCAAACAGGTGAGTGTGTGTGTGTGCGTGCAGCGGCAGGTGGCAGGTGGTAGGCTGGTACGCATAGGTTCAAAGTGTCACATCAGCGGCACTATTGCGCTTGGATATATACCACTGCCTGCACGATTATCCCTTCTAAGTAACTAACTTTTGAAATTACTTTTCGTCCTAGTCGGTCGAGATGTGGAAACATCGCCATTATCATCATATTTTACTCATAGTCGATGTCCTGCAAGTGGGTCACGGCAATGCAGTCACAATCCAAAGTGTGGTAGGAGCTCGCATATCTTTATCCATCTGAAATCCTGTCTCTTCTTTTAAACCAAACCATAAACGAACAACGTGAATTGACAATTGTAAGCCTACGTCATCGTGTTACCGAGAGGAGAGCGACCTAAGACTCATTTCAGACTCATCCCTCCACTGCTTCTCTCTGCAACGAGTGTCTTTGGCGAGGGCAGTGGAGTCCCGCGACGGTCAGAACGCCCACACGACAAACCGTCAGCCGTCTCCCCCCCCCCCATTCATCCAAGCATACCCACCAGGCTACCCTGACCACACCCACACCCACGTGACCGCCAACCCACACGCCCACACCACCCATCAATCCTCAGCCACGCAATCATGCCCTCAAATAGCTTTATTGTTGACGTCCATTGCACAAGATCCCCATGACTCCAGGACGAATCAAGTTGGGAGTCGTATCGTCAGCAGGACAAGACGGATGTGAGGGTGCGGGAGGTGGGGGAGGGAGGGGAGGGAGAGGAGGAGAAACGGACAAAAATGACGAAAAATGAAAAGAAAATGCCATCATAACAGCAGGATAAGTTGGAATTTAAAGCAAATGAAAATAACAATATACACAAGGAAAAAACGAATAATTTAAGGAAACGAGAGGAGAAAACTAGGCGACAATAATTAATAACAAAGACAGAAGAAAATATCAGCTGAGGGAGAGCAGGAAAAAGTCGAGAGATAAACAAGAAGAGAGACATGGCAAGGGGAGGGGGACATCGCAGACGACGACAATAACAAACAATTACTGGCGCCTCCGCTTAAACTGCCTCGTGTGCTCGTATCCCCAAAGTTCTTTCACTTCCTTGTACTCACGGACTTCACAAAGAGCCACTTTCCCATCACCCACAACTTCCTCCCTTTAAACGAAAAGTTCCCAGTTTGCAGCGGGTTAAATATTTAACGACAATTTCACCTCCCATCGCACGACTCCCCGCTCTCAAACCCTTGTCGTCTGCGGTCACACTTTCCAAACGACTCGTGGCTTCTCCCGCCCTTGTCGCTCGGTAATATTTCCCAGAAGTAATACCAGGTCCGATCAGGAACCATGTCACCAATCACGGCCTTCTTCTATTCTAATTCCATATATTTGTCTCTCTTTTTCTTCATTTAGGGCGAACCATTAGAGAAATCGTTCCCCGAGTTAACGTTTCTTCTCAGTACTGTTAAGTAATGACCGGATTGGCCGTTAGCCAACGCACAGAAGGAATGCAAATAAAAATCTTCGTCTATATAGTGAATACATGTGTTTATTTTGTTCTTGGGTATGAGTAAAATATAAAAAAGGTAACAGAAAACACGTAATAAGTAGCTACCGGGTACGGCACGTAAGGAAACCGAAGGTGCGAGATATACAGGTACACAGCGAGGGTGCAGGGTACAGCCAAAAGGTCACGGCAAAGCCACAAACTAGGGCGACCGGTAAAAGTCGTTTTCTCGGCCACTGCATCGAACTACCCACCGCGCTCCTTCTTGTCCTTGATAACACAATCATAAAGCACGACTCATGGGTGTGTTCTGACCCCAGGGAGCGCCGTGACTAGAGGGTGTGGCATGGACCCCTTCCCCATACCCCTACCCACTCCCATACCCCCCCATACACAGACACGTCCCACACCTTCCGTCCACGTGCGGGCCCTTTGGGATATGGGCATGACTTGCACCCCGCCATGGAAACTACCCATCACTCCCCCTCTCTTCCCCACGACACCACATAACAAACCACACACATCACAAACACCACCACACGCTCACCATACGCCACCCAGCACCACCAACAACCAACCACCCTCACCCACCAGGAAATAATAATCTAAAAAAAAATGGGTAAAATAAAAAAAAAGTAAAAATAAAAATACAGACACTCAAAAGCCAAGACGCCACGCAAGGACCATTGGCAAGGCGATCTCTTCGTCACCGCGCGAGTAATCAAGAGCTTTAATTGATCACTTCCGGTCTGGCGCCGCGTCACTCATTTCTGCTGACTCTACCTCCCGCGGCTGCTCCTCTCGCGGCCGGGGGAGGAGGAAGAGGGGGAGAGGGGGGGGCATACACAGAGGGATGACAAAAAACAAGGGAGGGTGATTCGTTTAATAATAATTATGATAGAAACTACTACAATCATAACACAAAAACGAACCCTACAACATTTACAACAATGATGATGATAATATTAATAATAATAATAATAATAATAATAATAATAATAATAATAATAATAATAATAATAACAATAATAAATAAACAAATAACAACAACAATAATAATAAATAAATAAATAAATAACAACAATAAAACCCAAAATGTATAGAAACCTAATCTAAAATTTTGTTTTCCAATCTCCCAATCACCCACGAATACAACTAAACCAAACATAACCTCCGTGACAGTGACTGCGTGGCTGTTTCCGTAAATTGGCGCTCATGAAAGAAGTGGATAGCATTTCGAAACGAACACGGAAATTACGTCGTCTCTGTGATAAAGACAAGTATTAATAGTAATAAAACATACACGAAAAAGTCGTGAAGGCAAGATGGAAGAGAAGAATGGAAAAGAAGAAGAAAAGAAGAAGAAGAAGAGAAGAAGAAGGAGGGAGGGAGAAGGAGGAAGAAGGAGAAGAAGGAGAAGAGGAGGAGAAGGCAGAAAGAAAGAAAAAAGATGAGGAGGGAAAAGTGAGAGGAAACACGTGGTGTCACATGGCCCACTGCCTCACCAGGATAATACCGGCGTCCGCTAAAAGCACAAAAGTTTAATTCCCAGTATTAAACCTAGAGAAAAAAGTACAGAGAAACAACATAAGAGACACATGCACAGTTTCCGGTGTGTTGTGTCACTTTTT
>NW_020868927.1:284409-289409 GCF_003789085.1 Penaeus vannamei
AGACAGACGGCCAGAAACCGCCGAAGTCGACCCAACCAAGCAAGGCCATACGACCCGACGAAGAAAAGCAGCGAAGACAGAAACCCGCGAGACAAAACATCGATCTCGTGAGCTCCTCTCTAATCCCATCGAGTGAGAACAGCAAATCAAAACGAAGCAAGGAAGGAAGAGCAACAGGTCGTGTCGGCAGGGGCAGAGGCAGGTAGTGGGAGGCAGGTTGAGCCAGGCGTACCAACATGTTTGGTAGGTGAGCGCCTCGGGGTAGGGATGCCCCAGGGGCCGCGCGTACCACCCACTGTGTTTGGCTTGTTCGCGCACTCGCTGCCATCCCCGATATCTCGTATTCTTCCACTGCCGCTCCCGACGCTGCTTTTCGCTGCACCACAGCACTTGCAGGAGGTTCAATGCAGGAAAAGAACCCCGAGGAAGGCTCCGTACAAATGAACCCTCCTGCAAAGAAAGCACCTCGAAGCCACTCCCAAAAGGAACTCGCCCCGTGGAGAAAGCCCCTGCTTTTTATTCTAATGTGATTAAAAGGAGCGCAATGATAGGATTTAAACGGCCACGCCACACGTAGGTAGAACAAGGAGGTAGCGGGACCTGATTAAAAACAGGTGTTCGGGAATCAGGTGTGCATCAGGTGCAGAACGTACGAAAAAAAGTAAAGACGAAATAATAATAATAAGAAGAAAATACAGCATACCATTCGCGCTGTGAATATTGGTGAAATGAATAGGCAAACAAAGGGCGAGACCAGTAAACACACAAAACACAGTGCACCGACGTACGAGAGGATCAGAGCACCAGTTAATTAATCAAGTTTAATCCAATGATCCTCTCCTGATGGTAATACAAGCACGAATCCCCTTCTCGCCCGCCTCAGCTGTGAAGATTACGACCAAGATCTTAAGCAAGGGTTAAGGCAATGCAAACAGCCCACGAAGCCTACCCAAATAATGTGCAAGTTAATCGCAATAACACTTAAATAACCATGGCGTTGATGACGATCGTGATGAGGAAGGCCAAGAAGGTCTTTTCTACTGTTCGAATGCAGACGCTGCGAAGGGGGACCCAAGCCAAATAGGAAGGGGAAAGGGGGAGTGAAGGAGGTAGAGGAGGACGAGGAGGAGGAGCTGCGGGAAGAATAGGAGGGGATGAGAAGCAGCAGCAGCATGAGGAATAGGAGGAGATGAGGAGGAGGAGGAGAACGCGGAGGTGATGGCGGTACCGTCATCGCAGCCTCCTGATTAATTATTCCCGTCTCGACGTCATTCCTCGTCGTTTTATAGTCGTGTTCCCACGGGAGGAGAAAGAAAGGAAGTGAAGAGAAACGGAGAGAAATGGGAAGAGGAGGGAGGGAAAGACAAGGGAGAAGTGGAAAGAAGAGAAGGAATGAAGGAAACCACAAAATATGAAAAGAGGGTTAGTGGGGTGAGTAAGAATTCCAGACCACAAAGCAAAGAAGAAATTGAGAAAAAAACGATGAAACCATAAGAATAGAAGACGAAGAGGTAAAGGAAAGAGAAGAGGCAGGAGACGGAGGAGGAGTAGGGGGAAGGAGAGAAAGCGGGTGTGTGGGTGGGTAAGTGGTAGAGGGGAGGAGGGGAGGAGAGGAGGAGAAGGGGGAGGGAGGAGAGGAGGAGGAGGAAGAGGAGGCGGAGGGAGGAAGAAGAGCTGGAGGAGAGGCAGGGAGAGGAGGTGGAAGAGGAAGGAGAGGGAGGGGGAAAGAGGAGGTGGGGAAGAGGAGGAAGGAGAGGGAGGGGAAAGAGGAGTGGGGGGGAAAAAGGAGGAAGGGAGAGGGAGGGAAAAGGAGGAAGAGGGAGGGAGAAAGAGGTGGTGGAGGAAGGAGAGGGACGGAGGGAGGATGAGGTGGAAGGAGAGGGAGGAGGAGGCGGTGGAGGGGCAGGGAGTGTCGATAGCCTGGAGGCCCCCGCAGCCCTGGAACACCAAGGCAGTCCCCAGTTCCGGCTCGTGGCGCGCTCTGACGAGACAGGAGGAAGGCACGGAAAAGAAAGATCTCCCTCCCCTCCCCTCCCCACCAAGTCCTCGCACGGAAAATGGAAGCGCTGACCAGATGAAAAGAAAAAAAAAACAAAGAAAAAGAAAAAAAAAAAAAAACACGATCGAAAGCACGGTGTCTTTTCTACCGCGCGGACGGGGGGGGGGGGGGGGGGGGGGAGGCAGGGGTAGGGGAGGGGCTGAAGGGAATATAAAGGTTGGACAGGAGAGTGCGGTTCCCGAAAGCAGGGCGAGTCGCTCGTCTGTTCTGCGGTTCCGATGCCCGGCCATGTGCTCGCAGGATGTTGGGCAAGGTGACGGTAGGGTGGTCTGTGCCTTGTCTCCTTCACACATCGTTCATCACGCGGGTATCTCACTCACACTTGCACACACAATTACTTATGTACACACTCCTACACATATTATATACGTATATATATTTTCCCAATTTATTTTTTTCCTTTTTTTTTACCTAGGTTAATTCTTTGCTTTCTCATATTCCCACTTTCTTGTCGCTTGTAAACACACACACATACACAAATACACGCGCACGCGCGAGCTCACAATCAAAAATCACACACAACACACACACACACACACACACACACACACACACACGACACACACACACACACACACACATGCAGAAGCATGGGAGTGTGAAATGGGCGTGTATAGGAGTCGCTTCACCCCTTCGAAGCGCTCAAGGGAAACCACAACAAGGCAGAATTTGGACTGTGCTTGTTGCAATCAGGTTTCTCCAGTGCAGGTGCACCCGAACTCAACCCGCTCCTTCTCCTACAGCCACCCGTCATTTCCAGCGCTGCTATACGACCTCCCCCTCCCTCCCCCCCACTCACCCCGCCCCGCCCCTTCCCACGACCACATGCACGACCACCAGCAGGTGCCTCCCGAACGCCGGCGTAAGGACTGGCAGCCGAAAAAGCAACATGTGCACACGTCCTTGCAAGGCTCTGTGTATCCCGAGGCGTCCCGTCAAGGATGTGGGTGTCCCGGGGTAAGACTCCCACGCCCCCCCCCTCCCCCCCCTCTCCCCCCCCCCTCATTGCCATCATGACGCACATTCTTATTGCTTCTACTCCGCCCGTCGCTGCGTGAGTCATGGCGTCGCACCGATGGCCACGGATAAGTCTCCTTGTCGCTGTTGACAAGAAACTGATTACTGCCGTCGAGAAATTCGTGTTTGCATGTTTTTCTTCTCCTCGCCATTTCCTTTCTCCCCTCCCCCTTCGCCTCTCCGCCTCTCCCGTCTTTCGTGTGGTGGCCACCTGTTACTTCCTTCCTGTTGCTTTCCATCAACTCTTCCCTCCCTCTCTTTCTGATGATTTACTTCTCTCACTCCCTTTCCTACGTCTCTCTTCACATCGCCGGCCATTTTTACACGCTGCGTTTCAGACTTCTTTTTGTCCTTGATTCTCCTTGTTCTTTTGCTCGCTGTTTCCATCTAATCGCACCTGCTCCTTCCCCCCCTTCCTTCCTCCCTCTCCCCCTCACTCCTCCTGGACCGGCTGGTCTCTTGTTGTCCTTCAACGTCCTTGTCTAATCCTAGCAATGTCCTCACCCAAGCACAGACTCCCTCCCTCCCTCCTCTCTCTTGTTATTCCTCTTTCTTCTCTTGTCCCTCCTCTTTCAACTCCCTCTTTTCCCACACCCCTCCTTATCTCCTCCTTTCTTCCTCCTCTTCCTTCTTACATTCACTCATTCCCTGCTCGTCCTCACTCGCCCCAAAAATTAACCAAAACGCCTCGACTCCCAACCGTTTCTCCTTTATCCTTCCCTTTCTTAGTTTATTCATCTATTCCTACTTACCCACCAATTAATTCACCGTTTCCCCTAACTCTCCTCCTATATCTATTATCGCCATCTATCCCTCTCCCCTCCTTGGAAGATCCGGCCGCCCACGCCTCCGCCCTGTACTCCGTAACCCGTCCGGCAGACCCGACGCACCTCCGCCTCGCTTCCCGCGCCCATCCGAGTCCCGCAAGGCTTCTAATCGCCGCTCCGCCCGTTAAAGCCTCCTTTAATCGGCTCGGCGAGGTGGGGGGGGGGGAGAAGGGGGAGGGGTGGAGGGGGAGGGTGGAGGGTAGAGGGGAGAGGGGAGGTGGTGGAGTGGAGGTAGAGGTGGTGGAGGGGAGAAGGGGTGGAGGGGAGAGGAGTAGAGCAGGGAGAGAGAAAAGGAATGGGTGAGGAAGGAGGGGATGGCACGGGGGGAGGAGGGAGCAAAGGGTAAAGGAGAGGGGGAAGAGCAGGGAGAGGAAAAAAGAATGGGTGAGGAGGAAGGGGAGGATAAGGGGGAAGGGGAGACGAGGGTAAAGGAGAGGGGGAAGAACAGGGAGAGAAATGGGTAGGACGGAGGAGAGGGCAGGGAAGGGAAGGAGAGGGGGGGAGGAAAGGAGATAGCGAAGGGCAGGGTAAAGAAAAGGACTGGGTGATGGGGGAAAGGGAGAGAGGAAAAGGAAAAATAGGAGTGAAGGGAAAGGAAGAAGGAGATGGAGGCAAAGTAATAAAAGAAAGAAAGACAGCAGGAGAGATTAACGGAGGGAGCGAGAATAGGGAACCTAGAGGAGGGGGGAGAGGAGGAGGGGGATAACAGGGGAAGTATGGGGGGGGGGGGGGAGAGAGAAGATAGGGGGAGATTTCTCGAAACTGTCTAGACGCCAGAAAAGCCTCTTACGGCGGGGTTTAAGTTCACTTCCCGTCCCGTGTTCAGACGTAAACACCCGACCCCCCCCCCCCGCTCCCCGTGCCAGCCCCTTCGCGATGATCTGTTGTCGGGCATTCTCATCCCCTCACAAAGTCGCGCAAAAAAAGGTCAACCCAAGTCGCTATGAACGCGCATTTCGGTCACGGCTCAAAATAACAATAGTTTCACCCATATAATTAGACACGTGACCTGAAAGCTTATACTGGGAACAGCAGTACTGCGTCTGTTGTCTGGGGGCTCTGCTGATGTCAACTGTTGATGCTGCTAACATTTTTTT
>NW_020868927.1:299409-339409 GCF_003789085.1 Penaeus vannamei
TCCCCACACGCATCCAGCGAACCACACCTGAAGACGGGCGGCCAAGTAGCTTCCCTACACAAAAGGTGTGTGTGTGTGTGCGTGCATGCGTGCGTTCGTGCGTGTGAGTGAGTGAGGGAGTACGATAAAGTGAGTACGAAATTGAGAAAGTGAGTGTGTGAAACTGTATATTAACGAAGTAGGGAAGGTGGAAGGGGAAAAATGAGAATAAAAGAAAATGGGGAAAAGTGGATAGGTGGGCGAGGAGGTGAGCGGGTACGTGAGAGAGAGGACGGATGGAAGGGCTGAAAGAGGGGAAGGATGGGAGAAAGGAAGGGGCGGGGAAAGTGGGAAATGAGGGGAGCACAGGAGCAAGAGGAGAGGAAGTGAGTGAACGGGGGGGGGGATGTCTGCTACTTGCGCCAAGGTCATTCCGAACATTTGTAAGATGAGAGAGAAGGGGAATAGCGAACGGGGAAAAGAAGAAAAACGAAAAAAAAGGGAAGAAGCATACCCCTCCCCCAAAAAAACAGTAAGGCACAAAAGAGCAAGAGTGAAGTGCAAAAAAGCGAAAAGGAAAAATAAGAGAAAACCGATATGAGAAAGAGGAAAAGTACCCGAATGCCTGAATATGTCCTTGAGAAGCCGCTGATAAGGGAAGACAATCAAGCATCACCTGATCACCCGAAGGCACGACCTCCACGCCCACCCCCTCCCCTTAGGGCGGCAGAAGGCACAAGCAAGCACCGGGCACTCGCCTATGAAAACCCGGGAGCCTCGTCCATACAACCAAAGCAAAGGGCCGAGGCAAGGGCGAAGGGGTGGCACAAGCAAGGGCCTGAGCGCTGGGCTACCATGAATCACGGGCCTCGGGTCAGCTAAGGGTGACGGCGGGTGCCAGCGCAGTGCCCGGCGTGAGTCACAAGTCCTAACTCAGGCGGGTGACAGAGCCTGCCAGCGCCTTGCCAAGTGTGAGTCACGAAGCTCAACAGAAGCACGACGTCGCGGCTGGCACGGGCCATGGGGAGGGGAGGGGAGGGGGAGGGGGGGACTCCTTCTCTCGTGCCCATGGAGGAGGGAGGGAGGAAGACAGAGATGGAAGAAGAATATTGATAAGCAGAAGGAGGAAAAAGGAAAAGCTGGAGAAAGAGAAAGCGAGAGAGAGAGAGAGAAGAGAAGAGAGAGAGAGAGAGAGAGAGAGAGAGAGAGAGAGAGAGAGAGAGAGAGAGAGAGAGAGAGAGAGAGAGAGAGAGAGAGAAAAGGGAAGGTAGGAGGAAGGAAGGTGGGCAGAAGAGGAAATGGCATAGAGGTTGAAAAAGTGAGTGCGAGAAAGAGAGAGAAGAAAAGAAAAGTAGGTAAGCAGCAAGAAAGACATAAACAAACAGGAAATACAAATAAAAATAGAAACATACAACAGAAACCCACGAAAAAAGAAACTATAGCAGCGAACTTACGGGCAAGCAAGGTGGGTGCGCCTGCGAAGGAGACCAGGACAACCGGTCAGAAAAAAAAAGGTCAGAAAAAGGTCAGAGGGAAGGAGGAAGAGGGAAGAAAGTAGTAAAGTACCGCCGGAGAAGAAAACCAGAACTGAGCCAGCCTACCGCCGCCTCTCCCACTTCCTCCCTCGGTCCACGTTCAACCTTCCCATAAATAAATAAAGTCCATAGACGACTCTCCCTGCAGACCAGGCCACGCAGGAATAGCAGGGAGAGAGGGAAGAAGGAGAGAGGAGAGGGAGAGGGAGAGGGAGAGAGGAAGAGAGCGAGCGAAAGAGGGAGGTAACCAGGTAGGTAAGGAGGGAGGAAGGGAGGGAGGTAAACAGGTAAGGAAAGAAGGAGGAAGGGAGGGAGCGAAGGAGGGAGGATTGTAAACACGTAAGCAAGGAGGAGGATAAGGAGGGAATGATGGAAAGAGGGAGGGGAGGAAAGAGATAAACAGGTAAGTAAGGTGGAAGGTAAGGAAGGAGGGAAGACGGAGGTTAACAGGTAGGTAAGAAGGAAGGAGAGGAGGAGGGAGAGAGAGAAGAAGGAGGGGAGGAAGGGAAAGAGGGAGGTAAACAGGTAGGTAAGGAGGAAGGTAAGGGGGAGGAAAGGTAGGGGGCATGAAGGTGGTAGGTAGGGGATAGGTTGTTTAGTAAGTATGAGGATAGTTAGGTGGGTAGTTAGGTTGGTGCGGTGGTTAGGTAGGTAGGCAGGTATGTATGTATGTATGTATGTATGTATGTATGTATGTATGTATGTATGTATGTATGTATGTATGTATGTATGTATGTATGTAGGGAGGGAGGGAGGCAGGTATGTATGTATACATGTATGTATGTATGTATGTATGTATGTATGTATGTATGTATGTATGTATGTGTATGTAGGGAGGGAGGGAGGGAGGCAGGTATGTATGTATGTATGTATATAGGTAGATTAATAGACAGACAGATAGATACGCACGCACACAGGTAGCCAAGAAAGTTACACTGGCAAGACTAATATAAATCTAATAAATAAACGGACGTATACCCCGTGTGTGCGTGCGCGCATGCGTTCAGGGATGGCGGGAGAGGGGGGAAAGAGGCCCAAGAAGGATGTAAAAAAGAGAGGGCGCGGGCGTGCAGGCGGGCGGGAGGCCAAGCCTGTCTCAGGGTGGTCAGAGTCCCTCGAAATCAACAATACCATTTTGTGTTGTCCCGTGACCCTCCAAAAATATAATATATATATATATACCCATATAATAGACAGGAAGCGTAAAGTGATCACATATCTAATCGGAATATATGAAATTTGCTTAACTACTATAATGTGTGTGTGTGTGTGTGTGTGTGTGTGTGTGTGTGTGTGTGTGTGTGTGTGTGTGTGTGTGTGTGTGTGTGTGTGTGTGTGTGTGTGTGTGTGTGTGTGTCTGTGTGTGTGTGTGTGTGTGTGTGTGTGTGTGTCGTGTGCGTGTGCGTGTGTCGTGTGCGTGTGCGTGTGCGTGTGCGTGTGCGTGTCGCGTGAGTGTATGTAAGCGTGCGTGTGTGAGTGCATGTGTGCGTGTGCAGGTGTTTTAATCGTCAACGCAAACAAGGGGTACTCACGGAGCCTGGGGTCAAACCAGGACGTGGACTTGTCGTCGTGGTTGATGAAGTAGACCTCTCCCTCGGGGGTGACGGCCTGCTCCCAGCTCTCGGGCAGCGGCCCTAGGTTCCCGTTGACCAGCGTCCCCACGTTCGGTGGCGGGGCCCCCTGAGGGGCGGCGGCCACGGGCTGAGGGGGCTGGGGAGGAGCGCCCCCGGCTGCCTGCGACACGGCCACATGGGCGGGCTGGGAGACAGGGGCGTGCTGCTGGGCCTGCTGCTGTTGCCGCTGCCTCTGCTTCATCAGGGTTTTGCGCGGGTCCTCCCATGTCGTGGACTGTGTGATGTGGCTGTGGGGAGAGAGACACGCGGGTCAGACGTGCGATTTCGCAATTAAGATTCATATTCATCGTCACAAGATGGCAGCCAACAATGTAAACCCAACCGTCACATCGACATTCCCATCAATGCAACAATCCACTCCTTAAAATACTACACTGTAACAATAGATATATCCAAGCCTCCCCCTCGCGACTTTAACATGCAAGAAGCCCTCAAGCACACTGCTAACAGCTGTTGAACAAAGGGCACAAAATCAGTCAAGTATATCAACTGCTGGGACTTTCACCTCGTCACTGGTCTGACTCGGCTTCAGGTCGCGACTCATAACAGTACAAGCACCTCAGGTCATCCCCTCCTTCTCCCTCTCCCCTCCTCTCCCCTCCCCCTCCCCCTCCTCTCCCTCTCCCTCTCTCCATCCCCTTCTTCTCCTTCTCCTTCTCCCCCCGCCCGCAGGTGAGCTCACGAGATTTCCCTTGTGGTATATTTAATGACCTTGTCTACAAAAGCCGTGACCTGACCCAAACGGTGACCTTTCGATCCCTCCCTTCCTCCTTCCTTCGCTCGGAACCTTGAAGCAGGTGAGCAGAGAGAAGGAGGGGGAGGGGAAGGGGGAGGCACTTAAACTATTGTAATATGAAAAATATAAAGAAAGTCATCTTATATTGCATAACAAGGTGTGTTCGTGCATGACTGCTAGTGTCTTTACTTGCACATGCTTCTTACATACTGTACTGCATTTTATATATGCATTTATATGTATATGTACCGTGTACACACACACACACACCACACACACACACACACACACACACACACACACACACACACACACACACACACACACACACACCACACACACACACACGCACGCACGCACGCACGCACATGTATATATACATTTATAGCCAAATACTCAGCAGGCTAGGATATGTGATCAAATCGTACAAAATGTGAACATTAATCAAATTATGCATTTCCTCCTAGTAAATACAAAAGTCAATATCATACAAAAGGAACAGAAAGTGGGGAAAAAATGGCCTAAATCCACCAAAAGAGAAAAGGGGAACATCACCCCCGGCTCGCCGCACCTACTTGACCTGAATTGACCTGACCCCAACAAAATCCTAAGCAGTATGGCAACAATCCATGTCCGTCTCCCCCCCCCCCTCACACCCCCTTCCCCTCCCCCTGAGAGCTACCCCAACCCTCCTCTGCGCCGTGCCCCTCCTCGCGCCCCGATCCCACCTTGCCTCGCCTCACCTGCCTGGGAGCAGTCCCTCATTAAGCCAGGCTTGTCCGCGGCGTGCACTGTCACCCACAATCTCACCCTATATGACCTCACTTGACCTTCTCTTTGATCATCTCCAGTTCATGAGTCTCCATATACATATACATACCACATATATACATTTTGTAATAAAAGAGGATAGACAGGAGAAAGAGAGGAAGGATAGAGAGAGGGTGGAAGAGAGAAAGAGAGAAGGATAGAGAGAGGGTGGATAGAGAGAGAGAGAGGGAAAGAGAGGGATAGAGAGAGGGATGGATAGACGAGAGGAAGGATAGAGAGAAAGGGAGGATAGAGAGAGAGAGAGGAAGGGTAGAGAAATAAATAGATAGAGAGAGAGAAAGAAAAATAAAGAAAAAATAGAGGGAAAATGGGCAATGACAATAAAAAAGAGAATAGATACGATGAGAGCCGACCCGAGTAGAGAATCGAGAAAGAGCGAGAGGAGGAGAAGTGAGTGGAACACGAGTCGGAGCGAGCGAGCAAGCCAGCGAGCGGTAGCGCCTCCAAAATGGTCCCTTGAGTAGGGCACGGCCGACCCACCGCACTTTACGACAGTCTGGGTTTCTCTGGGATATCAAAGGACCCTCAGCTAACGAGGCAGTACCGCCCTCGCGTGGCCCTGCAGGGTACCTTTGGCTGATACGCAAGACCACCTGAAGGATTTCCCTCGGGCTGAAGTATGTCTTGGAGCGCCCTCCTGTACCTGGCGTATCTGAAGACGCCCTCGTTCTGGCGATAACACGAGGCAAAGGTCAATCGAATGCGCCTTCAAGGAGACGCAAGGGCACGGGATTGGACGGGCTTATTGACGTCTGGGGCACGTAGGATGTCAGGGGACGAGCATCTCCCTCTCCCTCGCCCTCCCTCCCAGCGTGACATCACCCTCACTTACCACAACTGCTGCCTAGACAACACCGCAGTCACAGCCTCTCAAAACAAGATCCTTCGACTTCCCAGAATCGTAACAACAGCAGGGCTCTGGCTGACCAGCGCCACGGCTCGCCTGTCTACTCCCTGACTCGCAGCTTCATAACACAGGTGCTTCCCCGGGGGACTGCAGCGGAGACTTCGCGGGTTTCGTCGGCCACGGCGACGGGCTTTGCGACATGACCACAGTGCTTCTCAGCGTTTTTTTCTCCTACATATCGATATCGTTTTCCTTGCTCCACCCACACAGAAAAAAGTGTTAGCCA
Organism: Penaeus vannamei; assembly: GCF_003789085.1. Lineage (NCBI taxonomy): Eukaryota > Metazoa > Arthropoda > Malacostraca > Decapoda > Penaeidae > Penaeus > Penaeus vannamei. Next base: position 305,258 of record NW_020868927.1, read on the forward strand.
ACCCCACCAAGCGAAGAAAACAAAGCAAGAGACGAACAAATCTAAAAATAAATAAGAACAGAAGAAGCGTGCCGAGTTGCGAACACGGAGTGGCTCTCCGGCGGATGACTTGCCATCGCCGCCGCGGTCAGAATCACGCCCTCGCCGTCACTCGCCTTCAATTGCACGTCTTGCAAGAGATCCCGGCGGCATCGCACTTCCTCCGCTTGCGAGATCAACGTCAGATCAGCTCGCCACCAACGGTTATTCTATCCGATTCTATCTGAGAGTATACTTATCATCATCGTATTCCCTAAGCATCACACTTACATAACACTAAATTTCCCAAACACTCTTGGAACACATTTCACCAAACATCTCGCTTCCCAGACATCACATCCGAGTGACATCACACACTTAAAAGGTCGATCCTCCTAGACACGGCCCTCCCCAAACTACACCACACCCCAATCACCACACTCCTTAGCCTACCTCCCTCACCACACAACCCAAACACCACACTCTCTAGCCTACCACCCTCGCCACACACCACACATCCCAATCACCACCCTTCACACCACACTCCCTAGACTACCACCATCGCCATCACACCACCCTCACACCACACCCCCTAGACTACCATCCTCACCCTCACACCACCCTCACCACTCCTCATACTCCGCCACCTCATCGCCATTCACTCCCTCCCTCTCTCATGCCAATATTCAGTCGCATGTCACGATCCCGACCCCTGCCACAACGCCACACGTGAAACCCGAGTTACAAAACCTAAAATGACGAACGTTTGCATAATCTTTCAATAAAAAAAAAAAACGTTTTGGGGACAGTGAGACGACGGTTTAATAGATAATAAAAAGGCCAGAGAAGAAGGCATTAAAATGACGAAGATGGATTTACTGGTCGAAAAGGTAAACATTACATGATTGATTTACGCAATAAATAAAGATAAAAAAATGTCGATTCTTTTGTCATCATCATCTTTATCATGAACATATCTTACGTTATTATCACCATCATTACTACTAATTTTGGTTATCATTAATACTAGTTCCAGCAGTACAAATAGCACACGCAAACATACATACACAAACAATCAAACATACAAACTCACATAACGCATCTACAGAACAACATAACACATCTACACAACACACATAACGCATCTAGAGAACAACATAACGCACCACCACAACACACATAACGCATCTACATATAATGGCGCTCGGAGGTGCAAAAGCGCCGACGTCGCGAGATGCGGCGAAAAAGAAGCGAAGCGGGATTAAGGTCGCTCTCCAGCCGTGCTTAGTCACGTGACACAGCCCTAATCAAGTCGCCGCGCTGTGTCTGGCTCGAGCAGAAAGTGTCGGAGGGTGAGGGAGGCTGCGTCTGCTGGGGGGTGGGCGCGGGTGGGGGGGGAGTTGTGGGAGCGTTGTCGGAGTGTACTGAGTGAGTGCAGTGACGTGAGTGAGTGAGTGGCGTGAGTGTGTGTGTCGCTGCCTGTGTGTGCTGTGTGTGTGCTGTGTCGTGTGTGTGTGTGTGTGTGTGGTGTTGGTGTGGTGTGTGTGTGTGTGTACGAGGAGTGCATGTGTGACTTGTGACGTGCAGTGAGTGTGAGTAGAGTGAGTGAGTGAGTGAGTGAGTGAAGTGAGTGAGTGAGTGAGATGTGTGTGCCCAAAAAGACTACGGCAACCCAAGTACCCAAGCACCTAGACACGCCGCACGCCCAGCGACTTAAAAAAAAAAAACGCCCCACTTGACTCCGTCCTACAGAACTATCCGGCCCTTTCTATCCCTCTTCCCTCCCCTCAACCTAGTGGGTATTTCTGGCAACCGCACTACATTAAATCACCTACGGACGCGTCTGCCCCGTACGAGCGAGCGTCGTCTCATGTCAAACATCAAAAAACATCTCCATTTAAGCACTCCCGATTATCAACATCTTGGCCTTATAACCTCATTTCCCCCACCCACGCCTCCCGAAATCGCCCCCATCCCCTTACTGTTCCCCCCCTATCCCCCTCACCTACCTTACCATCATCCTTCTCCTTCTCCTTCTTTCCCCTCCTTCCTCTCCTCCTTCTTCTCTTCTCCCTCCTTCCTCCTTCCCCTCCTCCTCTTTCTCCTTCTCTCTTTCTTCTTTCTTCTTCTTCTTCTTCTTCTTCTTCTTCTTCTTCTTCTTCTTCTTCTTCTTCTTTCTTCTTCTTCTTCTTCCTTCTTCTTCTTTCTTCTTTTCTCTCCTCTCCTCTCCTCCTCCTCCTCCTTCTCCCCCTCCCCCCAACACGCAACATTTAACGTCGAAAAAGGGACTCTCCTCCAAATGCCACATCTCCATACGCCCTGCTCGCACCCCAGACACAAACTTGCATTTACAACCGCGGTCTCACTCCCTTTCCCTCTTCCCCCCTCACTCTTCTGCCTCCCATACCCCTTCGCCTCCTCCCTCCACCCTCATTCTCCCTCCCCTCTCCGCCACCCTCATTCTCGTCTCCCCTCTCCACCACCTCGATTCTCCTCCCCTCTCCACACACATCTCATTTCTCCTAGCCAATCACCCGCCACCTCATTCTCTCGCTCCCCACTCCATACGCACCCTCATTGCACCTCCCTCTCCACCACCGCTCATTCTCCTTCCCCTCTCCAAAGCCACCCTCATTCCTCCCTACCCCCCTCCCGCCACCCTCATTCTCCCTCCCCACTCCACCACCCTCATTCTCCCTCCCCACTACGCACACCTCATGTCTCTCACATGCCCTCATTGCTCCCTCCCATCTCCCACACCTCACTACCTCACCACACCCTATCCTCCTTCAGCTCCTAAATCTTATTCTCCTTGATCTCATTTTCCTTTATCTCCTCTTCTGTTTCTTTATTATCACTTGTCCTCCTTTTCTCCCCATTTCACTATCATTCACTGTATCTGTCTCCACCATGTAATTCATAATCTAAATAATCTCTATCCTCTCATTACCATTATCATCACATATTTCCTCTTCTTTTCTTTTTCTTTTTTCTTTCTTTTTCTTCCTGTTCTTCTTCTTCTCCTCCTTCCTAACTACGCCTTCCCTGTTCCTACCATCTTCCATTCTATATACCCTCTCCCCTGCTTGGGTACCCCTTAATTTACCACTATCTTTACCGACATGATATTTTGGTCCACCCTTCCCTCCCTCCCTTCCCCCCACACTCTGCAACACCCGTACTTCCCGCCCTTAATCGAGTGCCGCCTCATACGGGCGTCGCGGCACGGCACGCCCACGCTCGGCAAGTGCACGTGAGGCCGATAAAAACTACTAACGCGATGTCTTCGTCAACTCGAGTAATAAATTCTTCCCTTTTTTCCCCTCCACGTGGGACAGGATAAGGGGAAATCTCTTTTCCGAGGAGTATTTTACCTTCACGTGGGGAGGGGACAGCGAATGGGAAAGTTTTATATAAACAGGAGATCAAAATCATGTGGTCATTCTGATGCCAACTTTACGAGTTTAAAAAGAGGTGGCCTTTACAAAAAAATGGATATATAAATTAAACTTTGCGGACAGTCATGGCGCCAGAAGGTCCAAGCCAGGGAGATGGGAGAAGGACTCGTACAAATCGCAATACATCAACTCACTCCGGGACATCTTGCCACTCTCACTTTTCCCTCTCCGTTTCCCCTCCATTCTTAACGTCACTCGGTCTTATCGTCGTTTTGCAATCGTTATCGCCAACGTCATTTCAACGAATTATCAAATCGACCCGCAAGAAACCCTAATTCTACAGGTTTGGGCTGCACTAAGAACTTAAGCTCTGGAGTTGTCGTGTTGACAGGTCGTCTCGTCGCAATAATGGAATTGTCACTGAATGAAACTCGAACAAAATCGGGTGCGTGGTTACAGCGAGCGGCGGCTGGTTTATCCCGAGCGTGGCCATGTGCATGTGCGTATGTTTTCCCTTTGTGAAGATTGTTTTCTTGTCTCTCTTTCGTTCTAAACACTTTTTTAGATATTCTTTTCAATGTGTGTATGCATGGATTACATAAATAAAGAGATAGATAAGTTATCCTTGGGTTTACACGTGTGTGTGTGTGTGTGTGTGGTGTGTGTGTGTGTGTGTGTGTGTGTGTGTGTGTGTGTGTGTGTGTGTGTGTGTGTGTGTGTGTGTGTGTGTGTGTGTGTGGTGTGTGTGTTTGTGTGTGTGCATGCGTATGTGCGTGCCTGTGCGTGCGTAAGCGCGCGCGCTTGTGAGCAGGTGTATGATAACGCCGTGGAAAGCAAAGCATGGGCTGGTGGGTGGGCGGCTGTCGAGGAGGGGGAGGAGAGGGAGGGTGGGGGCAGGGGGTGGGGGTCGTGTTGCCGGCTAGCGCGGAAAACTCGCCCACCGGAAATGCCTATCCAAGTTCTCCGACACAGAGCCTCTGCGGCCGCCTCACGCTACCTCTGTTCCCCAAACGCGGGCGTTGTTACACCACCTTACACTCCGACGCAGGCTCACGAGAGGAGGCGGGCAGGCTCGAAACACGCACGCCACTTTATCACTTAAAACTCATCACTTGCATTCATACAGCACGAGGAAAAAAAGAGTAAACGGGAGAGAAGAATGAGGATGATAGTAAGAAGCAAGAGGAGGTTAAGATAAAGATGAAGCATAAGAGAGAATATGAAGACGAGTAAAAATATGAGAACCTCAGTAATAAAAAGAAGGGGGAGGGGGGAACGAGGATAAAGTAGCAGCAAAAATACACGATGACGAGGTGTGCTGGCGTCGTAGATAAGACAAGATAACAAAGTCCAAGAGCACTGATAAACCGGGAATGACAGAGAGAAAAAAAAACAGCTAATGACAAAATAACAAAAAACAAAACACACCAACGCACAGCCAGACCCACATTCAAAGGAACACTAAAGGCGGATATCCTGGTGACGAAGACAGAGGCGATGACGAAAACCGAACGGAGAGAGAACGAGGAGGAGGAGGAGGAGGAGGAGGAGGAGAAGGAGGAGGAAGAAGAGGACGAGGAGCACGACGAGTTACTCCAGCATGTCCGGCGCCACTCGTCCCATGAGCTGCGTCGGGACCGTTTCTCTCTCTCTCTCTCTCACTCTCTCTCTCTCTCTCCTTTATCTTTATCTTTATCATTATCTTTAACATTATCCTTATCATTATCTTTATCCTTATCCCTACCCCGCTCCCTCTCTCGGTCGGTCGCAGGTTGCATGGTCGGTGAAAACTCGTTCATAGTCTAGTGAACAGGATCGATATATTAATAGTTTCATGTCGCTCTGAAAGCCCGTTATTGTCCGATCGTTACTAACGATGTTGCTGCTGCAATTGCTGTGCTCGTTGTTGTTGATGTTGTTGCTGTCGTTGTCCTTGGCGGCCGCGTGGTCGTGTTAAGGAGATTCATTCTCACCGTCACCCTAAGAGCGTGTGACGTTGCATCATCCTACGATTCCCGTTGCGTGCGGGGCGATGCTAGAGCCCCCCCCCCTCACAGCCCCACTAACCCCCACACTGACTTTAGCCTCTTGACGAACTTCTCTCTAAACATTTCCCAATCTCAAATCATCAACAAAGGGCGAAATAATACGATCATTATCTCTTGGTCCGGGAACCTGTAAATAATTAAATTTCTGCCCTATTGCCGCCGCGCCACCTCTACCTACTCTTCACCGCCAGCAGGTGTTCCCGACCACACTCTTTCTCCTTGTCCCCGTCAAGGTCCTTCCCCCTCACCCACACCCTCCCCTTCACTCACCCCGTCCCACACCCAAACCTCCTCCTCCTCCCCTCTCCCTCTTCCCCTCCCCGCCACACAACCAGTTTCACACAACCCTCTCTCCTCCCTCTCCCTCTCATCTCTTCTCTTCCTCCCCTCTCCTCTCTTCTCTTCTCTTCCCCCTCTCCTCTCTTCTCTTCTCTTCCCTCCTCTCCTCTCCTCTCTCTCCTCTCTTCTCTTGTCTTCTCTCCCCCTCTCCTCTCCCTCTCTTCTCTTCTCTTTTCCACTGCCCCCTCATCCCCTCTCTTCTCCGTCCATTCTCTCTCCTCTCTTCTCCTTACCTCCATTCCCCTCTCCCCCCTCCCCGCCGACCTGACACTCTTCCTTGACGTTCGGTTCTGTCGTAACATCGCCGCCTCGCCTACCTCTTTCTGGGGACGGGGAGGGGGTGGGGGGAGGGGATATCTGACGATCTTTCCTCCTTTTCGTCGCATTAAACTGACACCTCTCCGGCCCCTCCTCTCTGTTTACCTCCCCTCCCACTTCCCTCTCTCATTCCCCTCTTCTACCTTGCCTTTTTTCTCTCTCCAAATCTGAGAGTTGGATAATATCTTCTCTAAACCTCCCTCCTCTCCCGCCCTCCTCAATCCCACCCACCCCCACCATCCCCACCCCACCCGCCCAAGTTGCGTAAGTGTGCTTCCTCAAGCAATCAATTCGGTTTTATCTTGTCACAACACCGACATTTCCTTAATCAAGTGCACTCGGCAGCCCCTTGTTTTCACGTCACTTAACCCCGCATGGAAAAAAAATGTTTCTGTCACGTAATAAAACAGCCGACACGGAGACACTTGGCAACCCCGGTGAATTATCATCTCCCAAGACGTTATCATTCACACCCGTAAATGACTTGGCATTAATTACCGCGGGGGGAAATGCGCCTCGTATAAATCATTAGCTCTACCCACTCATTTACATAAGGTGGAACATTGTAATCAGTGTAGTTTTTAGTGAGGTTCGTGAGCCACTTTCGTCTATTTGTGCCGGTTCATTTAAGTGGGGGATAAAAACTGTCCCTTTATTACTAATTCAATTGAGATTCTTTAATTAGTTAAAGTATTGCGTCTTTCTTTTCACATCGTCGGTAAGTGCCACATGAATGCTTTTGTTCAAAGTAATACCTTTCGGCATTACAATCCTTCTTAACATCCAATGTACGTCTGACTGTTTTCGAACTATTGTTAACCATTTTCTTTTTCTCGTCCTTTCTTTCATTTCGGGAAAAGTGGCCTTTGAAACTTACCTCTCCTTCTGCCATATCTCTGAACCATCATCATGCAAGCACACTCAAACACAGAAATTAACCCTTATCTCCGCCACAATCGCCTTCATATCGAGTCTTTCTTGCGTCCATTCATGTCGGGACTTTGAGCTCCTCCACACCACTGTGCACCCGATGCCCCCTCCCCTCTCCCAGGCCCCCTCCCTATCCCCCTCCTTGTCCCTTCCCCTCTCTCTCACCTCCCCAGGCCCCTTCCTATCCCCTCCTTCTCCCCAGACCCCCCCTTTCTCCTCTCCCTCCTCCCCTCTCCAGGCCCTTTCCTATCCCCCTCCTTCATCTTCCTCTCCCTCCTCCCCTCTCCCCGCTTTCCCTTCACACTCACTCTCTTTTTCTTCACATTTCTCCCGACCAGCCGATCATCTCCCATGAAAAGGGTGAGGCAACACCCTTATTATCCCTTTCTTTAACGCCCTCCCTCCCTCCCTGTCACCCTTTGACGCATAAGGTTGTACTCACTCTCTCCCTTCCCCCTCTCCCCTCCTACATTGGACACTGACACATAAAATAAAAGATATAAGGACCATAAATTCGTCCCTCATCCATATCCCTCCCTTCCTCCCTCCCTCCCTCCCTCCCTCCTCCCCCTTCACCGCCATTAAAACATGTGGTAACAATATTACACCAACACCACTCCTTGTCCCCTATCTTCTTCTCTTTCAACATATCTTTCCTTCGTCGTCTGCACTCCCTAACTCTTTCTTCCTGTTCCCCCTCTCATTCCCTCCCTCCTTCTCTCCTCTCTCTTTCCCTTTCACTTTTTCCTTCTCCCTTTCTCTCACTTCCATACGCATTTTCCCTTCACTCTCTTTTATACACTGTCCCTCTACTTTTCTCCTACTATTTCCTCTCTTACCTCATTTCCCTTACCTCTCCTACCCTTCCTCCCCTTTGTCCTCTTCCCCTTCCCCCTCCCCACCCTTTCTCCCTACCTCACCCCTTATCCCTCACCCTCCCCCCCTATCATAATTGACACATAAGGTAACACACCAGATGCTATTAATGCGTCTGGACTTAGCAGGGACAATGTTCCTCCCTCACACAGGAAAGGCAAACAAAGTGCGTTAGGTCGAAAATCCGCCCCTGACAAATGGCTACTTCCACCCTTATGGCTCGCGACCACTTGTCACCTTCCGGAGTCACCTCGCGTCTCATGCAATAACAGAACAAATCACGCATGACCGGTCCGCTACTGAGATGTGTACCGACGGTGTCATTGTGAGTGAGTAAGTGAGTGAGTGAATAAGTGAATAAGTGAGTGAGTGAGTGAATAAGTGAATAAGTGAGTGAAGTGAGTGAGTGAGTGAGTGTGTGTGTGTATGTGTGTGTGCATTTGTTGTGTGTGTGTGTGTGTGTGTGTGTGTGTGTGTGTGTGTGTGTGTGTGTGTGTGTGTGTGTGTGTGTGTGTGTGTGTGTGTGTGTGTGTGTGTGTGTGTGTGTGTGTGTGTGTGTGTGTGTGTGTGTGTGTGTGTGAGTGTGTGTGTGTGTGAGTGAGTGAGTGAGTGAGTGAGTGAGTGAGTGAGTGAGTGAGTGAGTGAGTGAGTGAGTGAGTGAGTGAGTGAGTGAGTGAGTGAGTGAGTGAGTGATTGGGTGCGTAACTTGTTTTTATTTGTGTGTAAATGAATAAAAGTAAATAGACATACAAATAAAGAAATAAGCAAATAAATAAAACAAGAGTGTGAGCGTAAACTTAGACATGAATAAGAACATGAATAAGAATGAGTATGAATATGAGTATGCGTCTGAGTCTGAGTGCGAGTGCGAGTATGCGTGCGTGTGTCACCAGCCCAGCGTAAACATGAAATCGACCCCCGTGCCACGTCGACGGCGATGCTGTCGATTCCATTACGGTAAATGTCAATTCTCTATTGCGCTCATTGACCTGATCATCGTTTTCTCCGTCTTATTTCAGAGCCAAGGTTATTCTCTTTCCCTTCCTCCTCCTCCTCCTCTTCCATTTTTGCTTCTGTTCTATTTCCTCTTTCTTATCTCCTTTCTCCCTATCCATATCTATCCCTATTTCGTCCAATTCCTCCTCCTGTATTCTTTTTCCTTTCTTTCTTTCCAATTTCCTGTCTCTCCTCCTCTTCCCGTTTCTTGTTCTACCCCTCATTCTCTTCCCTTCCCCTCCTCCCCTTCCATCATTCGTTGTCGTGCAGCTCGCCCTTAATCAAGCTATAATTAATTCCTCGTATAATTAATTCCTAATTCCTTCGCCTGCCCACCTGTCCACACCTGAGGCAAATCTAGCTCAATTCTCCTAAATGATTCACGACTTCCATCAAAGTTATCAATCTATCTGTTTGTCTGTATTTCTCCTTTTTATATTCTTCCTTTTTTCTAGTTTTTAAATATGCTCATCCGCTGGTCTATCAAACATAGTAATATTCCTATCTATCGGCCTTTCTTTTACTTCTATTTCCCTGTTATCAATCTGCATTTCAAATTTAATTCATCAATTCGTACTTCTGCCTCTTCTACGTTATCAATCTACTTCTTGTCCATTATCCTATTTCTCTCGTCATTCTCCCTCCTATCTACCCATCTACCGACCAATCTTTTGATCCTCCCTTTGATTTATTCCGTGATATATTCTTCCCTATCGACCTGTCTTATCTATTTATCTACCTGATCAGTATACCCCTCATCTACCTGCCCGCCCGTCGCTCTTTCTGATCACGCCTATCCGTTCATTTATCTACGTTTATCAACACGTCATCGCCATACAAGCATACACACAGGCAGAAAAGGTATGAATGAGAATGAATACCTTCAGAATACAAGAGATGTATCTGACCGGTTTCGAATATGTCTTCGTCAGAAGTACATCTCTTGTATTGGGAAGATATTCATTCTCATTCACACCTTTTCTACATTTGTCGACATGAATACGGTTTTTACACGCAAGTGTTGAGAAAAGGCACATACATACTGACAGACGACTTGAAACACACACAAAAGAGATATAGATAGATAGATAGATAGATAGACAGACATATAGATGGATATAGACAGATAGATAGACAGATAGACAGATATATATAGAGAGAAAGAGAGAGAGAAAGAGAGAAAGAGAGAGAGAAAGGGAGAGAAAGAGAGAGAGAAAGAAAGAAAGAAAGAAAGAAAGAAAGAAAGAAAGAAGAAAGAAAGGAGGAGAGAGAGAGTGAGAGAGAGACGTACACACAACGCTCCCCTACTCCCCTACCCGGATCGGATGACATAATTAAAACCTGAAATCTGGACAACAATTAAACCCCCTTACCTATCATTTTTCGGGGAGGAGGAAGGGGGTGAGGAAGGGGACTCAACAGGGTAGGGGGAAGAGGGGGTAGGTTACCGGAAGTCCTCCAAATTAATCTCTTCCTCCGGCGTGTATAGAAAGATCATTATGTACACGTATTTAACACTAATTGCCCGACGTCCAACGCCATTATTCCGATGGGGGCTGACGACTGACTGACGACTAGCGGCTGGCGGTGTCGTGCGTGGGGGGAGTTAGGCCTAATTTATGTCAATAAAGTGTGATTGGTGTGTGTTTGTCGACGGTGGAGGGGGGGGTGTAGGCGGGGAATGGGGGGGGGGAGGGATTGGAAAGGGTTCTTCACCTGTGCGTGGACGGAAAAGGAACAAAGGGTGGAAAAGGGATTTAGGGTGGAAGAAGAGGGACAAGAGTAAGAATGGAAGAGAAGAGTGACGAAAACAAGAGTGGAAGAAGAGAGACAAGAGCAAGAGTGGAAGAAGAGAGATAACAACAGCGGAAGAAGAGAGACAAGAATAAGAGAGCGGAAGAGCGACAGGAGTAAGAGTGGAACAACATTGAGACTAAGAGATAGAGTAAAAGTAACGAGTAACACTGGGAGAGTAATGAGAGGAGTTAAGGGAAGTGTGAGAGTAAAAGAAAATATCGAAGAAATGTGATTAGATATTACATCATATCCTAAAGATAAGATATCAATGTTATCAATATCAAGGGGCTTGGAGAAAAAGAAATAGATAAGAAGAAAACAAAAATAAAAAATAAAACAATCAGTGGCAACAGGCTAAAAGGAAGGGTGAGCCAAAGCTTGTGAAAAAACTGAAAAAAATGGGGAAAAAGACATAGCCACGAAGGAGGAACAAATACATGACTGAAAGAATAAGACGAAAGAATAACGACTAAGAAGAAGAAACGAAAAGTAAAAAAGAAAAAGAAAAGAAAGAAAGAAAAAAGTTAAATCGTGACGCCCTTGCCAGCCCGCCCTTCTTTAAAGCTAATACTCATAAGCAACAGAGTCTCACAAGGGGGTTGGAGATCATTGCGTGGGGGGTAGGAGGAGGAGGAGGAGGAGGAGGAGGAGGAGGAGGGGAGGAGGAGGAGGAGGAGGAGGGGAGGAGGAGGAGGAGGAGGGGGGAGGGAGGAGGAGGGGGTAGGGGAGGAGGAGGAGAGGATAAGAGCAATAGCAGGAGGAGGAGAGGAGGGGGAGGGGAGAGGAGTAGGGGTAGAGAGGAGGAGGAAGAGGAAGAAGAGGAGGGGTAGGGGGAGGAGGTGGTCTGTTAAGTGGTCACGTGACATTTTTTCACCCTCTTTCTATCAATCACGTGACAATTTACCCAGGAATTTTACTCTGTCAGGCGACATTGTTAATAATAAAAAAAACTAAACCCGACATCCCCCAAAGATTAAAATCAGCATAAGCGACGATTAAAAACCTGATAGTGGGAGAGGGCAGAGAGAGAAACGTGATGATCGCTTGGGACAATAAAAACACACACGCATTCAATACCTCTTTAATTACGCGATGCCTAATTAATGCCGACGGGGTAATGAATGGCCTATGTACGGAGGGGTGAAGAGTGAAAGAGGGGAATGGGACGGGAGGAGAGGGGAAGGAGGGACGGGAGGGAGGGGAAGGCAGGGGACGGGAGGGAGGGGGGGGGGAAAGGGGAGGGGAGGGGAAGGGAGGGGAGAGGAAGGGAGGGGAGGGGAGGGGAAGGGAGGGGAGGGGAAGGAGGAAGGAAGGAAGGAAGGGAGGGAGGGAAGGAGGAAAGGAAGGAATGGAGGAAAGAAAGGAAAGGAGGAAAGGAAGGAATGAAGAAAGACAGACAGGATGGGACGAAAAAGTAAGGAAGGAAGGGGAGGAGAAAGGGAGAGAGCAACCTTGGAAAGACGCGTTAGGGGGAAAGGAGAAAGGGGGAAAGGGGGAGAGAGGGGAAAGGACTGGCGAGGGGACAGTAGAGAGAGAGAGAAGGTAATTTAATAAGGCAAATAAGAGAGACCACGCAAGTGACTCGTTTGTCGCCTCGATTGAACGAAAGATCAAAGCGGAGGCAGTAATTAAAACACACTGCTGTAAATCAAGTTAAGTGTGCCTTGAGGGGACGGGGGTGGGGGACGGGGTGAAGTAAGAGAGGGGAGAGGGGAGGGGTGGGTGGGGGAGGGAAGGAGGGAAGGAAGAAGGAAAGGGGTAATGGAGGAAGGGAAGAAGAGGACGAAGAAAGAGGGATAGAAACAGGAAGGAGAGGAAGAAATGAGTAGAGTAGCTGAAATAAGACAAAAGACAGGATAAGACGGTAAGAATTTCAAAAAAGTACGAAGAACAGAGCGAACGAGAAAACACGAGAAAGGACGGACGAACAGACGAAGTGATAAAAAGATAACCCACAAAAATAAAAAAGCAAAGGAAAAAAGCAAGTATTCTTGGACATTAACTACCTGCGAAAATAAACACACTTTCCAAACCAAATTATAAACAAACAAGAAAAAATAAAAAAACGAACACACCCAACATGACGCGACGAAACTTAAGGCAGAAAAAAACATAAATATTAATCATCGCGAGAGATATAAATCTTTTAAGAGCGAGAGCGAGAGAGAAAAAAAAAACTAGAAAAAATACGAAAGAAAGAAAGAAAGAAAGAAAAACACGGTGGGAAGGTACCGGAAATGAGGTCAGGTGATCGCAGCCTCCCCTCTCACCTGCTGCCCATATGAGTGCCACCGCGCCTCCCCTCTTGGCACTCGCCCCTGGCTCCGTCCCCGGGTGACACGGATCGGAGGCATAAACAAAAACAAGAAACCTATACGACGTGTCTTACTTTCGGGATTGGGGGGGGGGGTATGGGGAAGGGGTAAGTGGAGGGGAAGGGAAGGGGGAGGGGAAGTAGAGAAGAAGGGGAAGGGGAAGTAAAGGGGGAGGGGTAAGTGGAAGTGGTAATGGGAGGGGAATGGAGAGGGAAGAGCGTGAAAACGAGAGTAAAGAAAGGAGAAAGAAAAATGAAAATTGAGGATGACGAAGAGAAGGACCATGAAGAGGAGGAGAAAAGAAAAGAAAGAAAATTAAAAGCAGGAGAAAGAGGAAGAAGAAGTCCCCTCCTCCCTAAAACGACGACGACGCCCGTGCCCTCTTGGGTCTTGCCCCGCCCATGGCACGACGCCCATGATACGCCCTCCTGTCTTGTCGCAACGTCTCGATCTCCTTTTCGGATATTCTATCTACCAATTCATAAATTCATTTTCACCTGCATTATCTTTTTTTTTATCATATTACTCTCTCTCTCTCTCGTCTCTCCTCTCTCTCTCTCTCTCTCTCTCTCTCTCTCTTCTCTCTGTTCTCTCTCTCTCTCTCTCTCCCTCTCTCTCTCTCTCTCTGCTCTCTCGCTCCTCTCTCTCTCTCCTCTCTCTCCTCTCTCCCTTCTCTCATTCTCCTCTTCTCTCTCTCCTCACTCTCTTTCTGCTCTCTCTCTCTCTCTCTCTCTCTCTCTTCTCTCTCGTCTCTCTCGTCTCTCTCTCTCTCCTCTCCAAAAATATCTAAATCTTCACCCCCCTTTCTCTACTCCACATATCAAATACAAAATAAAAAAATAAATAAATAAACAAACAACGCCCCCATTTCCCTCCCTGTACAAGGAGCAAACCACGTGGGCGCGGTGAGTGACTTCTCTCCTCTCCCTCAAGTAATAGCTGTTACTAACCACCCTTCCCCACCCTCGACCTTCACCCTCACCCTCACCACAACACCGCACGGTGGACTCACCCTCACCCGCCCCCCCACCGCCGCCCCAAATGCCCGCCCGCACCACGCGCACGCCCGGATGTCCGGCGTAAGTGGGCGGGCGGCGGGAACAACTACCGAAACTACCTGTCATTAAACCGCCCAATCACTCTGGGCGCGCGTTCATATTTCAATTCAATTTGAACTCTTTGGCTAGGTGGGCAAGTCATCCCTCTTCCTCTTCTCCCTCCCCTTTCTTCTCCTCCTTCCTCTCCCCCTGTTTCCCTTTTCCCGCTCCTTCCCCTTTCCTAAACACACCCTCCCTCTTAACCTTCCCACTCCTCTCTCTCCCCTCCTCCTCTCTCTTCCTCCCCTCCCCTCCCTCCCCTATTCCTCTCTTCATTCAATCACCCTTCCCCTCCTCACTACGAATTATGTGTTTTCTTTTATCTAAAAAACTGGATTGTTCTGGAGCGAGAGCTAAAATATTTTCATAAAACTCAATCGAGTGACCGCGCGAGCGCTTGTTCGTGTACCGCGCGCGCGGCTTCATTTCGTGTATATTGTAAAGTTCAAACGGATGACGAGTCTGTTTGTTTAACAACTCTAACGGACTTAAAGTTGAAGAAAAACAGCGCACAATAACACGAGCAGCACCATCAACAAACGGAGAGTACACGCAGTGACCAGGAAGAATGAATAGAGGGCGCTGGAGAGAGTGAGGGGAAAAGGCATAAAGCGAAAAGAGATTATAGAGAGACTGAGCATCGGCACGGATGAGTAATGACGTGTTGTCGACAGCTGCCGTGGTAGTTCCCGGTTGGTAATCGGGCGAGCAGAAGTAGATGAACGTGAGCGAAGAAATGAGGTTGAAAGGGAAGGCTAGGAAGAAGCCGATACAATAGTAGTCATCTAGCCCTTTGCCACATATATCCCTCCCCAATCCTCCTTCCCCCTCCTTCGCCTACCATCCGATGTCTTCCCGCTCTACCTACCTAGGCGGACTTGGCCCCTTAACTCTTCTTGCTTCCCTTTCGTCACATCTGTCGCGTCGCTACCGCCGATTTACTTTCCTTGTTTTCTGGCTGTGTCGTGTAGATTGTCTTGTTTGATCTCATATCAGTTGCTAGCCTCCTGTCTGTCTGCATGTACCTCTTCCCTTCCCCGGGATTGTGATTGACGCATAAAGATAAAAGAGGGAAAAACCCAGAGGAAACGAGGAAGTGAGAGAGAAAGTAAAGTGTGAATCTATAAGACCCAGTGGATAGGAAGACGGAGAGAGGCGGGGAAAGGGAGAATGAAAAGAGGAAGAGAAGCGAGTGAGGAGGAGAGGAGAAAAAGATGAAGAAGAAGAAGCAAGAAGAAGAAGAAGAGAAGAAGAAAAGAAGAAAGGGAATAAAAGAGAAGAAGAAGAAGAAGATAGAAGAAGAAGAAAAGAAGAGAAGAAGAATAGGCAGGAAAGAAGGTAACTGGATGAGAAGAGGAAAAGGAAAAAAAGTCACGAGGAAGAGCTGCAAGAGGAGGAATATGATGAAGGAGACAGAAACAAAAAAGGAAAAGGAAAAAGCGGGAGGAGATAGGAAAGGAAAAAGGCATAGAGGAAAGGTAAAGAAAAGGCAAACAACCAAAAACAAAAACGAGGAAAGTAAAACAAGGAAAAGAAAACTACACAGAACGATGCTCTGAATCGGCCAACCCCCCTCCCCCCTCCCCCCTCTTTCCATAAACCCCTTCCGCGCGTGGGGAGGAGGGGGTATTCATGCATCAGTACCTCTCTTCTGAACTTCCTTTCAAAATAGAAAAAAAGGAAAAAATATGAAAAAAAATAGGTTGAAGTGCAAACCTCTCGCGTACACACAGGATGCGGTGAGTCATACACTGTTAATTCTGACAATAACATTGCTAAGTCGGATATTCTGCGCAGCGTGAAATCCTAAATCGTTTACATTTGAGATAATCAAAATAATGAGATAAAGAGAGGAAAGGAGAGGGAGAAAAGATGGAAGGGACTGAAGGAGGAAGTAAAGGTGATAGGATAGCTAAAGGGGATAAAAGGCAGGAAAGAAAGAAACAATAAAGAGAAAAAAAAAACAGACAAGGGCCATGGCGACGAGACCACACAAGGGAACAGGCATGAGAAAAAAGACGAGACGGTCCCCTGCGGAATACTTCTGCGGAAGAAAAAAAAGAATGAAGAGGAAAAAGAGGAAAAGGATATAGAATATAAAAATGAAGAGTGAGAAACGAGATCAGGAGAGAAAGAGAGAGAAAGAGAAAGAGGAGAGAAGACTTGAGAGCGAGAAGAGAAGAAGCGACACAGGCGAGAGAGAGACGAGAGAGAGTGGAGACGGAGAAAAGGACGGAACCAGACGGTGAAGAGAGCTGTGAGAGAGCGCGTAGATAGACGAGGAGGGAGAGAGAGAGAGAGATCGAAGAGAGAGAGAGAGAGAGAGAGAGAGAGAGACCAGAGACAGAGACAGAGACAGAGACAGAGCAGCGACGAGACAGAACGAACAGACAGACAGACAGAGAGAGAGAGAGAGAGAGAGAGAGAGAGAGAGAGAGAGAGGAGAGAGAGAGAGATAGAGAGGAGAGAGAGAGAGAGAGAGAGAGAGAGAGAGAGAGAGAGAGAGAGAGAGAGAGAGAGAGAGAGAGAGAGAGAGAGAGAGAGAGAGAAGAGAGAGAAGGAGAGAGAATTCACAGAGAAACAGAGAGGGACAAATCAAAGTTCTCCTCTACTCATCCCACAAGACACGTGGCAAATACACCAACAGCGCCAGACCTCATAGAAAGCAATCAGAATGAACGAAAACGTAATGGAATAACAACAACAACAGCGTCACGTGACCCAGGAGCGAAGCGGGGCACGTGCGCCGTCCAGGCAAGGAAGAAACCAAACACGTGCGTCTTTAAAGTGAAAAAAGGAGTGTTTATATGTGGAATAAAATCCCTCAAGGGAGGGCACCGTGCCGTACTGAGTGATACTCACGTGTGGGTACGTGCACAGTATGGCGGTACGTACGTGTGGTGGCTGTGGTGACTCCTGTACGTGTGCATATTGGTTCCACTGAGCATATAAAGGAGGCAAACATAGTTACATGTTAGGTACATTTCATCAGGGTTCACACACGAGCCATACTTATAAACCTTATCTCTGAAATGCTTGCAAACAGAGGTCTTTTTTCGGATATATTACATCCTAATCCTAGCAAGCATCACTAATGCATGGCCCAATCACTAATTCAAGAGCCAATACCAAAACGTACCTGCTCGCCTGTAGCCTAAGTCACACGGCACACGCCATATACACTACTCTCAGTATCTCCTCTTTCGGGCTACATCTAAGAACTACATCTAAAAAACGGAAAAAATATATACAAAATCTATCATATCTCTAATAGTAAAAATAAAAAAAGCACCTTTACTGATATAAAAAAAAAAAAAAAAACATACCACAAAATAACCCCTTCAAAATAATTATAAAAAATGGGGTATACCAGGCGAAAAATAAATGAGAAAGGAACCATTCATAACAGTGCCCGTGCCATGACACCCCGGCGAGGCAGAAGCTCCCTCACTGAACGCAGGGGAGTCGCCGCTGTCTCCGCGTGCTGTGAGGCCGCGGCGACACCAGTGCAGCCGCTGCAGAAGCTAACAGATTCTAATACATTCTCATTGGGGGAGATTAAGCGCGTGAACTGACTCCTGTGGCGGTGGTCGTGGAGGAGGAGGAGGAGGAGGAGGTGAGGAGGAGGAGGAGGGAGGTGGCGAGAGGAGGAGAGGAGGAGAGGAGGAGGGGAGGGGAGGTGGTGGAGGAGGGATGGGGGGTGGAGGAGGAGGAGATGTGGTGGTGTTGAGAGAGAAGAGGAGAGGAGAAGAAGAAGAAGAACGAGGAAATGGGGTATCGACTTCACACCCGCCACTATAATCAGGGCAAAGCAGTGCAACCTCTCCTGTCACACTCAACAAGGAAGTAGATGATACAAGAATAATAGATAACACAAGAATAAACAGCCAATCGATGAGCGTCATCACAGCAAGCAAACACTGAGTCCAAGTATAAACAAAGACACACACAGACACACAAACACGCGCGCAAACTCAAACACTTATGCATGCATGTCAACAAACGCACGCACACATACATACACACTCACATACAAATGCATTATAACATACATGCCATCGTGCAATAAAGCCGTATCCCCCCGTAAAAGCAAGTCAGCAAGCAAGCAGGAGATCTCCCTCAAAGAAAAAAAAAAGAGTGCAAATGATGAAAAAAAAAACAATAACAAGACAGACAGACGTCCGGCCACATGTCGCGTGCAGCTCACGGAGCCGGCGAGATGTAAAGACAGGTATCCCCCTCACACCTGAGTTAGGAAGGAGGGAGAGAGAGGGAGAGGAGGGGAGGGAGGGGGAGGGAGAGGGGGAAGGGGAGGGGAGGGAAGGGGGAAGGAGGGAGAGGGTCGGGAAGGAAGGAGGGAGGGGAGAGGGGAGGAGAGGGAGCGGAAGTGGGGTGGGAAGATGGGGACGAAGAAAGGGAAGGGAGAAGGGAGAAGGGAAGGGGAGGTGGGAGGAAGGAAACAAAGATGGGGAAGGGGGAAGAGGATGAAGAAAAGGTAAAGGAGGAAGAAGGGGGATAGAAAAAGGAGAAAGGGATGAAAAAGGGAATTGGGAAAGGAAAAGGAGAATGGGAAAAAAAGACAAAAAGGAGAAGCAAACGAAGACGGAAGGATGGGAAGCGGTTGAGGTGATAGACGAGAAAGGAGGAAGAAGGGAGGAGGGAGAAGGGCGTAAAAGAAGAGAAGGGAGTGGTAAAGAGGGGGATTGAGAGCTCACTGAAGGTGCTCTTTTCGCCGCCGTGACTCAACGCAACAAGGGGGATTTAAGCGGAAATCGCGCGATAAGGAAAAAGTATGTGTGTATCAGCTGTTGCGTCTCGTTCGAGTACTTCGTAAGCAGACTGCGGGGACCTCGACAGGTTCCCCGGAAACAGGGAATGGAGAAGAGGGTGGAAGGGAAGAGAAAATAACGGAAGGAAGTGAGGGAAAATGGGGGGTGAACGAGGAGGAGTTGAACGAAGAAATGGAAGAAGGGGAGAAGGGAGGAAATTCAGAATGAAGAAAAAAATGGAAAGAAGAAGAAGATATAGTAGCGGAAGAAGAAAATTTGCGTAGATGTACAAATAGTACTGAGGAGAAACGGAGGAAGAAGGAATAGTGACCAAATCCCTGTCAAAATCCTATTATATCAAAGCCTGTTGATATAAAAGAAACAGGCCCAAATGCACACAATAGTGATCCCCGTTTTAATATAATTCGCGATGACACAGACACACGCACACCCACATAATCATAAATACAAACCCCATAGATAAAACACTATCGACGTGATATTGAGTAACTGGTATCAACTTCCTCCTTCATATATATAAGCGAAACGTGGCACGGAAATCGCGAGAAACATGACCACTACTTAAGCCCCGAGCGAATATAATAAACATTCTGATCTAATAAAAAAAGGTGAGTGAAAGACACAGGTAGAGGGAAGGGGGTAGACAGGAGGGAAGAGCAAGGGAAGGGAGGGGAAGAGCGGGGAGGAGGAGGGGAGGGAAGGAGGAAAGGGAATATCAGGTGGAGGAGAGCTGGGAGGAGGGCAGGTGGAGGAGGAGGAAGGGGGTAGCTGGAGGAGGAGTGTTGGCGGAAGAGGGAGTGAGGGGAAGAGTGGGGGAGGAGGGAAGGAGGAGAAGGGCAGGTGGAGGAGGAAGGGGGATAGCTGGAGGAGGAGAGTTGGGGGGAGGGGGAGGGAGGGATGAGTAGGGGAGGGAGCGGAGGAGGAGAAGGGCAGGTGGAGGAGGAAGGGGGAGGGGAAGGAGGGATGCGTGCGATACATTTATCACATGAACTCATACTTTCCATCCTATCACGTCATCATCGGAAAGAACAAGATAAGACTCCAAATCAATCACGATTCAACGAAAGCTTTGTATCACGCCTATCAATAAGCCCCAACAATGTCAATAAAGACAATGACATTACTTAATAAACGCACTGAGACGACACCATAATAATAATAATAAACAAAAAATTAATAAATAACAATAACGTTCTCATACCTTATCCGGACTAGACCTCTAAAACAAATCGACTTCGAAGACAACGAACACACGAACACAAGCAACAATAATGAAACGATTCTGTCACTGGTCAAGATCGTCTCCGTTAAAAGGGACATTCAATTACAGCGACCATCCCCTGGCGTGAACAGCGTGTACACAAGCGGCGCGAAAGGACCCCGCCCCCACGCACGATAAATCTACGGGCTCGCACGCCATTGGTCAGTTACTCCCGAATTTTTTTTTCTTCTTCTCCTCTCTCTCTCTCTCTCTCTCTCTCTCTCTCTCTCTCTCTCTCTCTCTCTTTTTCCTTTTTTTTCTCTCTCTCGCTTTCTTTCCAATGACAGACGGACTCGGGCGACTGTCCGCCGCGCTCGCTATCGATTTGGCTTTATTGATACGTCCAGAAGTGTGTCCTCGGCGATTCTAGTTTGCCCGGCTATGAATGAATACGGGGGGGGGGGGGCGGGGGTGGCGAGGGGGCGTCGGACGGGTGTCTCGAACCCGTGTTTGAATGATCAGAACTATTTGTACTAAGTGTATTGAGTACATGTTCTTGCTGCGTGGAGGAGAGGGAGAGGGCACGGGGGGAAGGGGAAGGAGTTCAGTGGGTGGGAGGGGAGGGGAAAAGGAGGAGGGGTAGAAGGGGAGAGGGGAAGAGAACCACTCACTCGGTCACAGGGTACGACTAAAGCAAGTCCCTCCCTAGTGCGATAGGTCCGCCAACCCCACCAACACCCCCCACCCCCAACCCCCGCAAGAGAACCCCCACCAAGAAAATACAATCACACACACAGACGAAAATAAGACACACAATAACATCACCCCACCTATATATAAAAAAAAACTCCCCTATAAATCACTTCCATTACGGACATTACTCTCCATACGTCACGAGCGAACAGATGAACCCTTCCCCCCCACCCCTACCTCCCCCATCATCACGCAATAAAGGAAATAAAAGAGAGAAAGAGAGAAAAAAAAGAATTCTCGACCGGCGCACGCAATCGCAATTCCGATTATTCAACACCTCGCGATCATTCCATCAGGTGTGATGATTTTACCCCTTTACCTGTCACCTTCCGCTAGGCCAAAATCTTTGATGAGGCTTACGCTTGGTTTGGAGGTCTATTGAAGGCGGAGAGGAAGGGTAGGGGGGGGGGAAGGGGTGATGGAGCAAGGAACAAGGGGGAGAAAAGGTGGGGAAAGAGCAGAAGAAGTGGGAAGGGGGAGAAGGGGAAGGGGGAAAGGAGAAGTATTAAAAAGGAGAACTGAGAGAGAGAGAGAGAGAGAGAGAGAGAGAAGAGAGAGAGAGAGAGAGAGAGAGAGAGAGAGAGAGAGAGAGAGAGAGAGAGAGAGAGAGAGAGAGAGAGAGAGAGAGAGAGAAAAGGAGTCAAGAGGGACACAAACTATTCCTCATCCCTAAAATTGCACCAAAAGACCGAACACAAGATAATTATCAACCAGCGACTGATCAACGAGAACGGGAAACGTATATATACATATACAGACCGAAATTACAGCCGCTAAACGACCATAATAAATTGATGACGACCATGACGACGACCGCGAGACTCGAACCCGCTCACAACTTTTAACTCGTAAACACTACCTTTTCCTCGCCCCAATCCGTAGATATACTGAACTGCAACGGCCGCGAATCCAATTACTGTCTGATGGAAATTAATGTCGAATATCTCTTTTGCAACACTGACTTTCCTCATGATACTCGGCTATATTTTCCCTGTGATTCGGAGACTTCCCAATTCGTTATCTGTGTATATGCAGTACGTAATGTGTGCGAGTGCGTGTGTGTGTGTGTGTGTGTGTGTGTGTGTGTGTGTGTGTGTGTGTGTGTGTGTGTGTGTGTGTGTGTGTGTGTGTGTGTGTGTGTGTGTGTGTGTGTGTGTGTGTGTGGTGTGGTCTGTGCGCGTGTGCGTGTGCGTGTGCGTGTGCTTTGCGTGTGCTTGTGCGTGTGCTTGTTCGTGTATATGTGTGCGTGCATATGTGCATGTGCGTGCGTGTGTGCGTGCAAGTAATTAATACCAGCAAGCATAACCCCATCACATTCACCACCTCCACCACCTCCCTCCCCCCCTCCCCCACCTCTGACTGCCGCACGATTTCTTTGGCCGAAACCGCCCCTCATTTTCCGATTTCCATATCCGTTTTCCTCCGCACCTGTGTCACGACCGGAGGCAATCAGCACAATCCGGCGCAGTGTAGCCAGAATCGTGTTCAAACCCCGGGAGCCACACGAGGCAGGAAGGAAGGGAGGGGTGGGGAGGGGTAGGGAGAGGGGAAGGGGAGAGGGGAGAGGGGAGAGGGAAGGGGAGGGGAGAGGGAGAGGGTTAAGGGAAGGGGAAGGAGAGGAAAGGAAGGAGGGAGGAGGGAGGGAGGGAGGGAAGAGGGAGAGGGAGAGGGGAAGGGGGAAGGAGAGGAAAGGAAGGAGGGAGGGAGGAGGGAGGGAGGAGAGAGAGAGGAGAGAGAGAGGAGAGAGAGAGGGAGAGGGAGAGAGAGAGAGAGAGAGAGAGAGAGAGAGAGAGAGAGAGAGAGAGAGAGAGAGAGAGAGAGAGAGAGAGAGAGAGAGAGAGAGAGAGAGAGAGAGAGAGAGAGAGAGAGAGAGAGAGAGAGAGAGAGAGAGAGAGAGAGAGAGAGAGAGAGAGAGAGAGAGAGAGAGAGAGAGAGAGAGAGAGAGAGAGACAGAGACAGAAAGAGACAGACAAATAGAGGTAGGGAGAGGGGGGCAGTGAAAACAAGGGAAATACAAACCAAATGGCTTTCAAACTCCTAAAAATAGAACAGCAGCTCTTCCTCCCAACCAAATCTCCGCGAACACGACCCGATAACAAAGATAACAAACGGCAGAGTGCAAAAATCTAAACAAAAGCGGTAATAACATTGAGCGGCCTTGGCAACAGTTTGAGCCGCCACATCCTGTCCCAGTTTCCTACCCTCCCCTCCACCTCCCCTCTCCTTCCCCCCCTCCTCGTTCCTCCCCCCTCCCTTGTTTGCGTCGGCTGCACGTCCAGCAATCTGACAACTGTTGCACGCCTCTCCCCACCTCTTCCTCCCTCCTCCCTCCTCCCTCGCCCCTCTCCCTCTCTCAACGTTATCTTTTTGTCTGTGTACTTGCCTGTCTCTCTACCTCTCTATTCATCTATGTCTCTACCTGTCTATTTATCTATCTCTCTACCTGCTTTTCTACCTCTAAATATTTTTCCTGTTTATATGTTCGTCTCTCTTTTTCTGTATATTCGTCTATTTGTCTTCTGTCCTGCCTTTGTATGTCTATCCGTTTTTGTGCCTGCTTGTTTGCCTATCAGTCTGCTTCTTCTCCCTGCCTGATCCTTCTCCCAATCTCCCTCGCCTGCCTGCCTGTCTACCTGCCTGCCCACCTTCCTTCCTTCCTTCCTTCCTGCCCGTCTATCCATCTACCCATCTACCAATCAGTCTGTCCATCTGTCAACCCGCAAAAAGTATAATCCCAAAGCTAAATCTCCCTTTCAGTCCCAGAATAAAGGGCGGAAGGGGAAGGGTTGAGAACTAACACCGGATCCCCAAAACATTCGAGAATTAATGATTTCATCACGCGATATATATTTAATGATTGCTAATGACGTGTAGGATCAAGACTAATGATAGTGATACTAATGAGATTATCTATAGATGATGCAAATGACGATGATACCGCTCATTATGACCCGAGAGGAAATGAGTAATAAATTGGTAGGGGAAAGAGCAAGAGAGGGGAAGTGAGAGAGAGAGAGAGAGAGAGGGGGTGGAGGAAAAGGAAGTGGAGGGAGGGAGGGAGGGAAGGAGAAGGAGGACAGGGAGAGGGAGAGGGGAGGGAGGGGAGAGGGTGGAGAGAGGGAGGGAGGGAGGAGGGAGGGAGAGAGAGAGAGAGAGAGAGAGAGAGAGAGAGAGAGAGAGAGAGAGAGGAGAGAGAGAGAGAGAGAGAGAGAGAGAGAGAGAGAGAGAGAGAGAGAGAGAGATGGGGAGGAGGGAGAGAGAGAAAGAACATCCTTTCTCTCTTTCAGCCGCCCCCTTCTGACATTTTTTACTCCCCAAGAGTGAAAAAAATGAACATTCATCATTTTTGAGCCCTTCTGCGTGTATTACAGCATTGCAAAATTTATGCGACGCACAATTAGCATAATCAATTAACCTGCTCACGCCCGACCGCTGAGCCTGCAAAAGGAAACACTAAGCGGATGAGGTCACCAACCCCCCCCTACCCCCCACACTCCTTCTCCAACCCTCCCTCAACCCCCCTCCGTCCCACAATACCCCCCCCCCACCCCTACACTCAACCCCCTTCCTTCCTCCCTACCCTTACCCCTTCTCACCCCTCCCCCCTCCCTCCTTCCCCCTCCACTCTCTCGACTCCCGTATCCTCTGACCCGCACACAAGTCCTCCAGCCCCCCCCCCCCCACAGATGTATACATGTGCACAACGAGACGTGCACATCCCACGAGAACCCGTCGGCCCGAACAACCGACGCGCTGTCACTGTCACGAGTAATCACCGTCGTACAGGGATCGCATCGGGTTAATTGACGGCCGTAAAAAATCCAATATCGCGGCACTGTGTGAAGGAAGGAGGGCTGGAGGGGGGGGTTGAAGGGAGGGGGGAAGGGGGGGTTGGGGGGTTGGAGGGATGGAGGGATGGGATAGTTAAAGACGAAGGGGGGGGCAAAGGAGGAGAGAGAGAAAATACAAAACAGAACCGGAAAATATATCACCCTCCCCTCCCCTCCCTCCCTTCCCCTTTCCTCTACCCCATACCCCCTACACCAAGCTGCGATATTCTAAAGCAAACTAATCTGGATAACAAGTACAAAAAAAGGTGAACAACGAAAGCCAATCATAATTATCCACCACAAAACATCACTTGACAGAGAAGTGACACAAAGAAGCAAGATAGAAGAGAAGATACTGAGAGAGAGAGAGAGAGAGGAAGAGAGAGAGAGAGAGAGAGAGAGAGAGAGAAGAGAGAGAGAGAGAGAGAGAGAGAGAGAGAGAGAGAGAGAGAGAGAGAGAGAGAGAGAGAGAGAGAGGAGAGATAGAGAGACAGAGACAGACGAGACAGAGAGACAGAAAGACAGAGACATAGAGACCGAGAGAAACAGACAGACAGACAGACAGACAGAAAGACACGAGAGACAGAGACAAAAAAAAAGTGGAGAGAGAGGAGACGATAATCACCTGTCCGGATCAACGGGCGCTTTTTCCTAACCTTTCATTTCGACAATTTTGAGATAATCACTTAATATGAATAATTGCTAATGAATAAGTCCTGCACACGCTTACCTTTCGTGCTCGCTCTCTCTCCCGCTCGCTCTCAAAGCACAGGGAAATGAACGGCCAAAGTATTAGCAGTTTTTTTTTTGTGTCATCGAAAGCAAATAAAAAGCGCGATGAAAATAAAAAGAATATTAGGCTAATCGCATGTCAGTCCCCTCGGACAAGGGAGAAGGGAGAGGGGAATGCATGTGAGGGACTGGTGGGGAAGGGGAAGGAGAAAGGGAGAGAGAGAGGGGAAGGGGAAGAGAGAGAGGAGAGGGGGAGGGAAAGGGGAAAGGGGAAGGGAGAGGGAGGGAAAGGGGAGAGGGGGAAGGGGGAAGAGAGAGGGGAAGAGGAGAGGAAGGGGAAGGGAAGGGAGAAGAGGGGAAGGGAAAGGGAGAGGGAAGGGGAGAGAGGGGGAGGGAAGGGAGAGAGGGAAGGGAGTGGGAAGAGGAGAGAGAGAGAGGGGGAGAGGGAAAGGGGGAAGTGAGAGGGAGGGGGAGGTAAAAGGGAAGGGAGGGCGAATTGTGTGTATGTATGTATGCATGCTTGTATGTTTGCATGGATGTGTATGTGTATATGTGTTTGTGTGTGGTTATATGTGGGTATGTATGCGAGTATGAATGCAAATATCCATACACTAAAAAAAAACACATGCAGAATAAAATAATATGTAGACAAAACGCATATTCACTACATCCCGACAGCAAACAAGTACACAAGCATCGGCCCTTTTTGTGCGTGTGCGTATGTATGTATGCGCGGGGAGTAGGGAGGGGGGAGGGGAGGGGGAGGGGCCACAGCACCATGAAAGCACAACGGAGCTTGATATGTGTGCAAGGCGTTGAACAGATTGGAAGGAAATTGCAAGATTCCCAAAAAGAGACGTTCTTTTTTCACGATGCCAAAAGAAAAAAGAAAAAAAAGAATAGTGTGTGAGATGAAAGAACAGGCAAGAACACCCAAGAAGAAGGTTTTCGTACGCTCTTTCACAAAAAGGAAAAAAAAAAAAGTCGAAATGCGAGCCAAAGACTAAGTAAAAAAAAATTCAAAGTGAGATAAATAACACAATCAAAAAAGAAATTGCTTAAGGAAAAAAATACATATACATCAACAGTACATTAAAGTTTTCTTCACCAAATTGCGTGTTCACCAACCAAGAGTGAACAATCAAAGAGTGCGAGTGTGGATCCAAAAAAAAGACAAAAAAAGGGGGGAAAAAGTGTGAAAAAAGTGTGAAGTGGTCAGAAAACAAGTGGGAAATCCAAAGAAATTTCAAAAACTAAAATGAGAAAGAGAGGAATGAAATGACTTTAACCTGTAAGATGAAAGTTGTGGAGCTCCTGGGAAACTACTGGAAGAAAAAGACAATTACGGTTGATGTATTGTAAAAACCTAATTGGAAAAAAATTATAGTCTTACAAGAAGGGTAGATTTTTTATTATTATTAAGAATATGTGTTAGGAAAAGGAGGTACAGAGGAAATGCTGATTGCAAGAGGAAGGGACACTTTATTAAACTGAATAATAATCATTATCATAATTATAATCATGAAGCAATAACACTAATAATAATTATAAAAAATAATATCAACAACAACAAAACAATAATAATAATAATAATAACAATAACAGCAATGATAATAATAATAATAATAATAAATAATAATAATAATTAATAATAATATAATAATAATAATAATAATAATAACAATAATAATAATAATAATAATAATAATAATAATAATAATAATAATAATAATAATAATAATAATAATAATAATAATAATAATAATAACAACAACAACAACAACAACAACAACAATAATAATCATAACAAAACAACAAAAATACTTATAAAAAAGAATAGACGGAGAAAGACCACAAAAAGAAAAGAAAAACTGGATGTAAGACAAAACAAGAACAAAATGCGAGACAAACGAAATGACGTTTCGAAAAGGTTAAAAGCAAGGGAGATGAATACGAGAAGAAAGTCGAGTTAACGAAAAAAATAAAAAATAAAAAAAACAAAAATTCAAACAGGGAAAAAACACAAAGCAGAGAGCACAACGAACAAATAACATATAATGAGCTTGATAAATGATAGAGACACACGCATGGACAAAAGCTTAGATAAAACATATATACACAATAAAAACAACAATACATGATATATTTACAAGACGAAATAATTACAAAATCAGTTATTACACATCTACAAATTTCCTAGACCTATGTATCTTATAATCTATACCATCAAAATATACAGCATTAAATCACATAAATATATATATGTACATACAAATAATACAATACATATAAAGACACATACATACAAGTGTAACATACAAATGCACATAGATCAGACATGCATACATAGGCAATTTATACACATTCATGTATGCATACAAATGCACATACAAGCATATAACCACGTACACAAATAACACACATACACGCATACGAATATCATTTCTATCACCTGAAGGAGGGGGAGAAGGAGAGGGAGGGAGAACGTTGGAGAGAGGAATGAGAAGGGAGGAAGGGTATGGGAAAGAGGAAGAGTGGGAGGGAGTGGGAGAGAAGAAGGGAGGGAGTGGGAGGACAGGAAGGAGGTAGTGGGAGAGAGGAAGAGAGAGAGGGAGTGGAGGGAATGCGGCAAGGGAGGGAGTGAGGAGGAATTAAAAGATGTAGAGAAAAGAGAGAAGTGAGTGAAAGCAATGAAAGATGGAAAAGGTATTGGCGTAGGCAGGGCAGAAGAGAGGCAGGAGGGGTGCAGATGGGAGGAAGACAGGAAGAGTCGGGGGAACGTGTGGGAGAGGAAGAGGGGTAGGAGTGAAAGCACATGGGGGAGGGGGATGGAGACAGGACGGGAACCAGTGGAGGGAAGGAGGTAGTCGTGTAAACTAAGCGCAAACTCTTCGTAAAACTCATTTTCGTTCAGACCGCAATCTCTTCAATGGCCGCGGCGAAACATTGAGAAAAAAAGTGGTGAGAAGTAGAAGAGAGGGAGGGATAGAAAGAAAGGAGGCAGGTGGTAGGCAAGAGGGCGGGAGTAAATGGGAGAGGAGGGGGAGTCGAAAGTAGAGGGAGAGAGGGAAGGGGCGGTAGTAGAAGAGGAAGGGGGGGTAGTAGGGAGAGGGGGGTAGTAGAAGAAAGGGGGCAGTACGGAGAGAGAAAACAGCAGGGGAGGGGAAGACGAAGAGGTTCAAGAGAGGGGTAAAATGAGGGGAGGACGAAGATGAAGAGGGGGAGGGGAGAGAATATGGTGATGGCAACGGGGGAATGGGTATGGGAGGGGTTGTAGAAGGGAGATGGGGGAGAGGAGGGAGGGAGAGAGAGAGCACACGGGGAAGAGGGAAGAGGGAGAGGGGGGGGAGGGGGAGAGCAACGGGGAAGGAAGAGGAGAGATGGGGAGGGGAGACTGGGATAATAGGGGAGGGGGGAGGGGGGAGGTAGTGACGCCGGCGCCTTCCCACGGACGTCACACAGCTCCGTTCATGAGGTCACGCCTCTGCAACCGGTAACGTAATTCGGGGCAAAAAAATACTACAAAACAATATAATAAATCGGCACTGAGAACACATTTGTAAGATATTCGCCGAGAGAGGAGAAAGAAAGAAGAGAGAGAGAGAGAGAGAGAGAGAGAGAGAGAGAGAGAGAGAGAGAGAGAGAGAGAGAGAGAGAGAGAGAGAGATAGAGAGAGAGAGAGAGAGAGAGAGAGAGAGAGAAGAGAGAGAGAGAGAGAGAGAGAGAGAGAGAGAGAGAGAGAGAGAGAGAGAGAGAGAGAAGAGAGAGAGAGAGAAGAGAGAAAGAGAGAAAGAGAGAAAGAGAGAGAGAAAGAGAAAAAGAGAGAAAGAGAGAAAGAGAGAAAGAGAGAAAGAGAGTGAGTGAGTGAGTGAGTGAGTGAGTGAACGAGCGAGCAAAAATACAAATGTCGATGATGGTGATGTACGAAATGAAAAATAAACCTAATGACCCCCCCCCCTTGCCGATAACACCAACACAAACTCTCACCACCAACTCTCCTCGCCCTCCTCCCTCCTCTCTTCTCTCTTCTCCCTTCTCTCTTCTCTCGGTCGCAACCTCCACGCGAGTATCTCCGCCTCGCGTTATCAAGGTCGTATGGCTCTATCGACACCGGCATCGAGGGAGCCATGTTTGTTGAAAGTTTCTTAAAGCTCATAAAGATTGCGTTATGTTCGGTCTCATTTTCTGTGACACATTGCAAGAAACATACGGAAGGAATTTGGAGAACACACACACACACACACAACACACACACACACACACACACACACACACACACACACACACACACACACACACACACACACACACACACACACACACACACACACACACTGCGTCTCTGTGTATGTGCGTGTGCATGCGTGTGTATGTATTCGTGTAGCCCGTGTGTGTCTGTGCGTAGGGAGGGGGAGGGTCACAGACAAGAGATAAGAGCGACAGAGAGAGAGACGGAGAGGAACCTACCACGGCCCTCTCCCGCCCAAGGTCCCCCGCTCGCCTTAAAGCACACCGTCTTCCCCGCCCAATGAAACTGAACGAAGGATCGCCTTTCCTTTCTGCTCTTGTTAAACGCGCACACGACCCTTTGCTCTTTTTAAACCCATTTCCGCTTTCTTCTTCTACCTCTCGCTTCTTTCTCCTCCCTCCTTCTCTTCTACTGTTCGTCGGTTCTTGCGAGTTATTCTGACAAAGGATAAATCTCCGACGTTTGTTTCTCCTTTCTTTCAGCTTCTGTTTCGCTTCTCTTCCTCTTCTCGTCGTTGTTTTATTTTTTCTCCATATCAACTCTTTTCCTATCTCTCCTTTACTTCTCCTCCTTCATTTCCTCTTTCCTCCTCCTGTCTTTTCACTTCCCCCTTCCTCCTCCCCCTCCTCTCTTCGTTTCCTCTCCCATTCCCCACGTTTATTCCATTTCCTCCAAACCCACATTTGTTTTCGCCTTGTACGCGGGCGGAAGTGAACATTAAAGCAGCAAGGGCGAAGAGGAGAAAGAGGAGGAGGGAATGGCACGGTCACAGGGGTGGGAGGGAGGGGGGTGAGTGGTGTCGGAGGAGGGTGAGTGGGAATGGGAGGGAAGTGGTGAGGAGGAGGGAAGAGGGAGGGAGTGAGGTTGCTCTACCAAGGAGGGTGAGGAGGGGAGGAGAGAGGGAGGCGGGAGGGCGGGAGGAGAGACGGGAGAGGGAGAGAGGGAAGAAGGGTAGGACATACGTCATCCTGAAGGAGCGAGGTGGGACTGGGCGCGGGGAGGGGAAGGGGGAAGAGTGAAGAGGCAGGGGAAAGGGTTAAAGGGGGTTGGGGAGCGTAGGTGGGGAGGTGAAGGAAGGTTGGAACTGTCACCTGGTATTGTGATCAACCACAAACAGAAGGCAGCAGGAGGTGTCAGTGTCGTACGACCATCTGGAAGGTCGTCTGGTCTGCCGTGGGAGGAAGGCGACGACACGAGTGCGGGGGAGGGGCTGGGGAGGGTAAGGGGAGGGGAGCAAGGAGAGGGTGGAGGCGAAGGGTGTAAAGAGGAGGAGGGGGAGGGAAGGGGGGGAGGGTCAGGGTGACACTCAAGGATGATCTGGAGTATAATTGCATTAGCAAAAACAGACGCAATAGGGTCGTTGACATGATCCAAAGCCAACGGAAAGTATCAGAGGGACAAGAAAGCTCATTATGGTCCGCGACTTGTCATTTTGGAGCTGCTCTGTCATTCAGAGCTGTTCTGTCATTTAGAGCTGTTCTGTCATTTAGAATTGTTCTGTCATTTAGAACTGTTCTGTCATTTAGTGTCATTTAGAATGTTTGTCATTTAGAACTGTTCTGTCATTTAGAGTGTTCTGTTTAGAATATTTAGAACGTTTAGTCATTTAGAACTGTTTGTCATTTAGAAGAACTTTCTGTCATTTAGAACTTTCAGAACTATTTTGTCATTCTAGAGTCGCTTTCTTACTTTGCGTCGTTCCGTCATTTTAGAGCTATTCAGTCACGTTTAGAGCTACTTCATTTAGAGCTATTGTCCTTTTAGAGCCGTTCTCTCATCTAGAGCTGATGCAGATTTACATACATCTATCATACAAATCTACAGAAGCGTCCCATAATTCACAATTTAGGATTACGAGGCAAGTAATCTCTGCTGCTGATGGACTGTCACTGGCTCTGAGTGTGTGCCTTTATGCGTGGCCATCTTGGCGTGTAAGTGTAAATATAATGTGAGAATAAAGGTGTGCACCAATCCTGAGACTGGGGAGGGAGAGGAGAGAGGAGGAGAGGAGGAGAGGGAGAGGGAGAGGGAGGGGAGGGGAGGGGAAGGGAGAGGAGGGGAGAGGAGGGGAGGAGAGGGAGGGGAGGGAGAGAGAGGATGGAGAGGGGAAGGAGAGAGGGGAGAGAGGAAGAGGGAGAAGAGGGGAGAGGGCAGAAGGTGGAGAGGGAGGGGAGGTGAGAAAGAAAGGGATGGAAGAGGGAAATGGAGAGGAGAGGGGAGGAAAGGATTGGGAGATGGGAGATGGGAGACGGAAAAAGGGAAGACTGAATCTAGGGGGAAAGAGAGGGGAAAAGGCTCTCTACCCCCCTTCTCCTCCCTCCCCCCCCCAAAAAAAAAAAAAAAAATCCCTCTCAGTGTATACTTCAGCACCAGTTCGCAGCTAACAAGGATACAAGTCCGAAGTTTCTCCGAGACCGCCACCAGATCATTGTGCACAGAAAGTGTGGAAAAAAAGAAACTTTTATGACCGTTACTTGGGCTCGATTGGCATCAACAATGCGCATGTACAAGTGCCGAATCGTCTTTACCTCTTCTTTGCTTGTTTGTTTGTTTGTCTTTCTTCGTTTTACGGGATATATATATGGAACGCCCGCACTCGTTCTTCAGGGTCCTTCGCAGTTGCCAGTTTATTTGCTTCTACATCGTCTTCAGAAAATTAGAAAAAAACAACAAAAGCAAAAAAACAAAGTAATTTTCAATAACCCATAACCTTCCCTCCCCCCCCCCCTCCCCCTCCCCGGGTCCCCGTAGAGCTTCGCTGGTCACAAACTCGGGTTTCTTCTTCTCCTTTACGAAATTATCGGCTTCCTGGCAGCTTTCATGTCGCCGAGCCAAGCGTTACGGTTGTCTTCGTCACGATCGCGTCACGATGCTTCGCCTACACACACACACAGACGGACACGCACTGTGTGTGTGTGTGTGTGTGTGTGTGTGTGTGTGTGTGTGTGTGTGTGTGTGTGTGTGTGTGTGTGTGTGTGTGTGTGTGTGTGTGTGTGTGTGTGTGTGTGCGCGCGCGCCGCGTGTGACAGAACATCCCCACTGGAACCTACAGAACAACAAACGCAACCCACAGCAGCCGAACGAGCGTGTTTGTGCGTGAGTGCGTGCGTGCAAGCAAGTGTCACTGGTCGCGCCGGCGTGTGGGAAGGAAAAAGCCTTTGACGCCCCGAGAGACGAGCTTCGCAAGGCCGAGCTGTCCGCCCGTGCACCTGTCTGTCTTGTGCGCGCGCGTGTGCACCTGACCGTGCTCTCCACCCCGCCATCGTTCCCTTTAGAGTGCACACGAGTACGTCGTCATTGCACGTCAAGGCGCTTATCGCATCATCGCGCTACGGACGGACGGACGAGACGAGACGAGACGTTCGCTGCGTCGGAAATGATGTGTATGTTTGGGTGGGAGGGAGGGGGGTGCTGAATGAGTGATCGGAGAGAAGGGAAACTAACGAGAGAAGAGAGAGAGAGAGAGAGAGAGAGAGAGAGAGAGAGAGAGAGAGAGAGAGAGAGAGAGAGAGAGAGAGAGAGAGAGAGAGAGAGAGAAGAGAGACAGAGAGACAGAGAGACAGAGAGACAGAGACAGAGACAGAGAGACAGACAGAGACAGAGAGAGAGACAGAGACAGAGACAGAGAGAGAGACAGAGAGACAGAGAGACAGAGAGACAGAGAGACAGAGAGACAGAGAGAGACAGACAGAGACAGAGAGACAGAGACTAAGCCAAAGAAAAGCAGACGCAGAGACGCAAAAGCAGCCCGCGAGGCAAGGCGAGGAGGCGCGAGGGGCCGAGGAGCGAGGCGCCCAGGTGCAAGGCGAGCGCACCAGACAGCAGACAGAACTGAGCGGCCCTGATGGCGGATTGGCGAGATGCGGACTTCGGTAATGGTGACACGCCTTCTCCCCCCCCCCCCTGCCTTACCCGTCCCCCTACCTTACCCTTCTCCTGCTAACTCTCCCCTCACCCCTGCCTTACCCTTCTCCTCCTAACTCTCGCCTCCCCCCCCTGCCTTACCCCTCTCCTCCTGCCTCTCCCCTACCCTTCACCTTACCCTTCTCCTCCTACCTCTCCCCTCCCTTCACCTTACCCTTCTCCTCTACCTCTCTTCACCCCTGCCCTACCCTTATCCTGCCTCTTGCCTACACCCCTCCCTCTCCCTTCCCCCCTTGAACATACCCTTCTCCTTCCTCCTGTCCTTCCTCTTCCCCTCCTCCCACCTCCCCCCCCCCTTCCCCCTCCTCAACCACACACAAACATGGCCACTTACACCGTTATACCTGCTACACCCCGCAATCCTACACTCACACTGCGGCATGGCTCCTAAACACACACACTCACACAAGCGCACAGGCGTGAGCACACACCAACACACGCACATAATTCATAAACAGATACACGCACACACACACACACACACACACACACACACACACACACACACACACACACTCACACTCACACTCACACACACGCA
>NW_020868927.1:344409-356909 GCF_003789085.1 Penaeus vannamei
GTTAAAGGAGGAGGAGGAAGAAGAATAGATGAAGAAAAAGAAAAAGGAAGAAGAGGGATAAGAAAAAAGAAAAAGAAGAAGCACCAGTAACAGACGGAGAAGAAAAACAAGCCGAAAAAAGAAGAAAAAACACGAAGGCCAAGGAGGAGACGAAACAACCAGAAGCGTTGAAAAAGACAAGAAAAAGACAAGCCGGATGATCAAGAGGAAGAGGTAGGAAGAAGAAAGGAGGAGGAAGGAGGGGCACGAAATGCTGGGGTCACAGAGGGGGGGAGGGAGGGGAGGGGCGTCCTGTGGTTAAGGGGGAGATAAGGTCATGAACCCCGAATATATTGGCATTGGAGGGGGCGAGTGGGGTAGGGGTGAGGGGGGTAGGGGTGAGGGGGGTCAACAGGTATCGAACAGTCGCGTAGATGGTAATTAATCAGGTAAAAAAAAAAAGGATTAAATTTAGCATTGCTTGAATGGACTTGACCTGAATGCACTACGACCAAATGCAACTGGAAATAATCAAGGCAGAAGTGGTAATAAAAGTATCCGTGAAAAATGGAATGATGACGACGAAGACGGTGGCGATATGATGATGAATAATGATTGACAATGGATGATGATGATGATGATGATGATGATGATGACTGATGATGATGATGATGATGACGATGATGATGATGATGATGATGATGATGACGATGATGATGATGACGATGATGATGACGATGATGATGATGAATGATGATTGATGACGATGGCGATGATGATGACAATGATGACGATGACGACGACGACGAAGATGACGAAGATGACCGATAACAATGATATTAGCGGGACTAGCAGTAACAAGAGCACCGCCGCTCACAATCAGAAAAGGGGAGAAAAACGGCAAAAAAAAAGACAAAAATTACAAAATCCAGGTCAACACTCCCCATACGCCTTTTAAGAGACCCTTTAGTACATGAAGCACCTTAATTACAAGTGCCCCTTGTGTACTCAAGAGGACGCACTATCCACGGCCCTAATGGAGCGCCCTAAAACCCCATTCCCATCGCACGCCCGCACGCCCATTTGTACCCGAGTGTCTGCAAAGTACTCCCAGTCCCAGATCCGAACAGACCACTTGCCTTTTTTCTTCACACTATTTTTTTATTTATTTATTCTTTTCTTCTTTCTCTGCTTGCTTCCTCTACACATATCTCTTCCTACTTCTCCTTCCCCTTTCTTCCCAACTTTTCCTAATTTTCAGAATATATCTATCTATCCTACCTATCCTACCTCTTTTTCACTTTCCTCCTTTTCAATCCTCCATTTCTTTTCATATTTTTTTTCTCCTCCTTCCTTCTCCTCCCATAAACCTTTAAAAACCCTTTCCTAAATAGCCTAAGTTGCCGGTTAGGGCTATCTACCGTCAGGCCAATTACTACCCGACCCAAATTAGTTCTCAATGTCTGTCTGTCAGTCTGCTTGTCCATCTTTCCTAAGAGGGAAGGAAGGAGGGGAGGGAGGAGGAGGGAGGTAAAGAAGGGAGGGGGAGGGAGGGAGAGAGGTTAAGAGGGGGGGGGAGGGAGGAGGAGGGAGGGAGGGAGGGGGGGAGGGGGTGAGAGAGAGAGAGAGAGGAGAGAGAGAGAGAGAGAGAGAGAGAGAGAGAGAGAGAGAGAGAGAGAGAGAGAGAGAGAGAGAGAGAGAGAGAGAGAGAGAGAGAGGGGAGAGAGAGACATACACAGACAAACAGAGAAAAATAAAAATAAAACAAAATAACCCGACCTGTATGAACATCAAAAAACAACAACGGAGGAGCCACCATGCACAGTCTCGCGTTGCATGGCTCTCTGGCTCCCTGCCTCCCTGGCTCTCTGGCTCATTGGCTCCCCGTCTCGGCGCAACTGACTTCCTCATCCGCACACGAGCTCCCTTCCCAGCCGTTTCAATTCCTTCCCGGAATGGATGATGGATAAAAGCCACACGCCGCACCACACCCGCTTCTGCTTGATTTTCCTCCTCCTCCTCCTCTTCTACTTCTACTTCTATTTCTTCTTCTTCTTCTTCTTCTTCTTCTTCTTCTTCTTCTTCTTCTTCTTCTTCTTCTTCTTCTTCTTCTTCTTCTTCTTCTTCTTCTTCTCTTTCCTCATTTTCCTCCTCCTCCTTTTCCTCATATTCATTTCTAGCCTTTTCAGAGTTCATGTTCTGAACTATTTAATAATTGCTATTATCAATAATATTAACAATATCATTATTATTAATAACAGCAGCAGCAATACTGATAATGATAACAATAATAATAACAATGATAATAATATTAACAAAAATAACAATATCAATAATTATGATAATAACATAACAATAATAACATTAGGATTGGAGATGATGATAATTACTAACAGCAACAAAACAAAGAACAAAAAAAACATATGAGAAAATAAGGTGATAACAATGGTAGTCAAAATAACACTTAACTACAGACTATTCAGCAAGCGCACGCCTTCACCACCGCCTAAAGGCCTAGTTTCAAAATACATACGTCTACCACAAAAGAAAAAAACAAAAAAAAAAAGTTCTACAACAGATCGCACTGCTGATGAATTCTATAGACCCGTACGTGGAACACCGCCAAAAGCTAATCATTCGGTCCCTGGCGCTTTCATCACAATCGGTCAATAATTCTTTCATCACAATCGGATAATATTTTTTCGCACAACCTTTCCTGTTCAACAAAAAAAGAAAAGAAAAAGAAAGAAGAAAGAAGAAGAAGAAGAAGAAGAAGAAGAAGAAGAAGAAGAAGAAGAACAAGAAGAAGAAAAGAAGAAGAAGAAGAAGAAGAAGAAGAACAAGAACAAGAACAAGAAAAAGAAAAAAAAAACGAACACAACAAAGCCCCTCCTTAACCACTAACAACAACAACATCAACAAGAGACAATAACATTCATCTCAATTAATAGGAAAAAAAATAAAGAAAAATATACCACAAGGACTCCTTTAGCTTCCAGTCCCGACGGCGGCGTCCCCGAGCGATTAAAGTAACGTTTACAAGGCCTCGCTTAAATCCAGGTTGTGATACAGAGAACATAATGGGGATCCTACTCGGCGCATGTTAACCTTCAAGCGATGCTAAAAATCATCAAGCGTAAACGTACGTGTGTGTGTTGGGGGGGGGGGGGTTGTGTGAGGGGGGGAGGGCTCTGTATGTGTATGGGAGGGGGGCTGTGTGTTGGGGGAGTGTGTGTGGGGTGGGGGGGAGGGGAGTTTGTGTGTATGTGTCTGTGGGCGTGTGCGTGTGTGTGTGTGTGCGTGTCTGTGTATGCGTGTGTGTATAGAGGCGATTGTGGATGTGTATCAAACTTGTCTGCGTATGTGCAAAGTGCGTGTGCGTGCGTGCGTGTAATGAAAACTCGGCCGTCCCCGCCGCCCGCCCTCCCTCCGCCCAACGCATCGCAACCCTTTCTTCCGTCCCTTCCTTCGCTCTCTTGCGGCTTCCGATCGCCCGATGCAGGTCACGCCTACCCGGCCTCCGTACCTCGACATCGGCACAGCAGCACAGCGATCGGCGTAGGAAGCGGTCATGTCGCACGCACGCACGTCCGCACAGCCCCTGGTCAGCAGCAACACTTAGTTCCAGCAGGACTTTCCGCAAACCAGAGAGCTTGGGCGGTCATGAGCTCGCACGGTTTTTTCTGCTCGCTCTCTTTCTTCTCTGCTCTCTCTTCTCTCTCTCTCTCTCTCTCTCTCTCTCTCTCTCTCTCTCTCTCTCTCTCTCTCTCTCTCTCTCTCTAATTTTCTTCTCTCTAATATCTTTCTTTCTCTCTCTCTCTCTCTCTCTCTCTCTCTCTCTCTCTCTCTCTCTCTCTCTCTCTCTCTCTCTCTCTCTCTCTCTCTCTCTCTCTCTCTCTCTCTCTCTCTCTCTCCTCTCTCTCCTCTCTCTCCTCATCTCTCTCTCTCTCTCTCTTCTCTCTCTCTCTCTCTCTCTCTCTCTCTCTCTCTCTCTCTCTCTCTCTCTCTCTCTCTCTCTCTCTCTCTCTCGTCCTTTTTCTGTTGCCGAGCATGAAACTCATTTTTGGCGAGTACGGTTCCTTGCCCTCGATGATGTGCGAAACGGAGAGACCTTAGCTGAAACAGTGCATTCTGCTTTGCAACATTCGTCACTGAACTTTTTCTCTCTCTCTCTCTTCTTTGAAAGTAAGAAGAAAAAAAATGAAGGTCTTCTTTCATTATCGTAAAGATGCGGCGCTTCCTTTACAGTATAAGAAGTTTATACATTCCTGGTTTTCATTTCTGTGCATTTCAGAAGACACCTCAGCAGCAGGGAGCCCCAGGGAAACGGGGGGGTGTGTGTAATATCAAATAGACGAGGAGTTTCGCACGTCTCCGAGACGCGTAATATGGGACACAACAAACTCGTCTCGAGCGCTTCG
Organism: Penaeus vannamei; assembly: GCF_003789085.1. Lineage (NCBI taxonomy): Eukaryota > Metazoa > Arthropoda > Malacostraca > Decapoda > Penaeidae > Penaeus > Penaeus vannamei. Next base: position 348,810 of record NW_020868927.1, read on the forward strand.
GCAATCGTTGGCTTGGGCTCCATCTACACATTCGAATGCTTTCGGATGAGCGGGAGAGTTCAGCGATTTTGTATTGCTTCTTGTGCGAATGTAGAAATAGAGGTGTTAAATATGGTACAAGCACAAGAAGGTAAACGCGAATCAATTGGATGTTACTTCGTTAGACTCAACGTAAAAGGAGAACTTTATGTACAGACGAATTCGGCGACCTGGACTGCAGACATGCAATTTCTGTCAACAAAACAACATACAAAATAACCCCATAACCAATACGAGAATACACATCACGAAACAAAACAAAACAAGACAAAACAAACAACGCCCTCGTTCCCAATCAAGAAATATAGAACAAGAGAGAAAAAAGAGAAAGAAAAGCTAAAAAAAAAAGAATGAATGAACCCAAGCCCAAAAGCGAACCGAGAAACCTCCGGCCGCTCGTTGCGAAGTGAGGAACGACTGGAAGCCTCGAAGCAGTCGGTGGGTTCCCTCTCTGCTCGGGGAGGGGAGGGGGGAGGAAGCCGGGGGGAGAGGAGAACAGGGGAGGGAGGAGGGAGAGGAGAGGAGGGAGGGAGGAGGGAGAGGAGGGAGAGGAAGAGAAAAGGGGATGGGAGGAGGGGAAAAGAGGGAATACGAGGAGGGGGAAGAGGTGATAGCAGAAGGGGAAGACAGAACAGGAAAAACGAGAAGAGGAGAAGAGCGAATGGAGAGGGGGAGAAGGGAAGGGGAGGGAAACAGTGGTGCAGTTGCGTGGTCCTGTGACTCGCCCACACCTTGCCTATCATTTCAGTCTTCGCATTCCTCCTCCTCCTCCACATACTTGCCTGCCGGCGCTTCGCTATGAGTCCGTTTGTGCTTGCTTTGTTCTCCCTAATCCCCCGCTGTAATGCCTCGGCGTGCTGGCTGGCCCGCCCTCCTTAACACTTGTTGGTGGCTTAATTTGTGAACATTTACCGCTTTCTGTTTTTTGTATGTTTGAATGTATGTGTGTATATTTGTATGCGCGCGCGCACACACACACACACATACATATATATGTATGTATGTATGTATGTATGTATTAGAGAGAGAGAGAGAGAGAGAGAGAGAGAGAGAGAGAGAGAGAGAGAGAGAGAGAGAGAGAGAGAGAGAGAGAGAGAGAGAGAGAGAGAGAGAGAGAGAGAGAGAGAGAGAGAGAGAGAGAGAGATTTCTACATCTCCCCTACTTACTTCACATCTCCATTCCTCTTTTCTTCTCTACTTCCCATTAACCTTCTTGTTTTCCTGATCTCCTCTTCCTTCCCCCAATCTATCCTTTTCTCAGCTCCATCCACCTTCAATCTTCTCATCTTCTTCCCTTCCTTCCCTTCCCTTCCCTTCCCTTCCCTTCCCTCCCTTCTCCTCCCCCCACCCCTCCCTTTCCCTTCCCTCTCATCCCCTTCCCTCCTCTCCTCTCCTATCTTCTCTTCTCTTCTCTTCTCTTAACTCCCCTTCCATTCTCCCGTCTTCTTTCCCCCCCATCCTCCTTTCCCAAGTATACAACGCAACCCCCTCACAGCGAACAATGGCCGACCACAGCGCACAGCCTGAAACAACATTCACAGCCTGATACAACAGACAACGCAGCGAAATCATGACGACATGTCGATGATGCCAGTGAGTAACAATGAAATCACAAAAAATAAGACAAAAACACCGGAAACCCACATGCGAAAAAAGAGATAAGTAAAAAAGATAAAAGTATGTAAAACGAATGTATAACCACATGCACATCCATACATACACACAAACACACACCACACACACACACACACACACACACACACACACACACACACACACACACACACACACACACACACACACACACACACAAACCAAAAAAAAAGGGAAACAATCGATCACTGATTAAGCAAAGGGAAGCCGGGAAATAAACTCTACGTAATTGTAAGCAATAAATTACCCCTTTTCCCCCCAACGCAAAACCACAAGTCCTAATCGCCTCATGTAACGCGCTGTTGACATGTACTGCATGAAATAATAATAAGCTATGAGGGGACTTAATGAAGTTCAAATAATCATAACTAACTGACTTACTGTTCGAGTGAGATCCGAAAAAAGCTTGTGTGTAATATACATTTCACTGCAGATATACATACATACGCACATCTGTGTGTTCGCTATATATACGGTCGCGGATTTTATATACAGGCCTATATAAATGTTGATATTTCTGCCTTATCCTATCCCAGTGTTAATCATTGATCTATCCAAGAACTTGCCATTCCCCTCCTTCGTTCTCATCTCTCGTTTCTCTTTATTCATTTATCATTTATCTTTTCCACCGCGGTTTCCTGTATCTCCCTCTCCCACATCCGCCCCCTGCCTCTTCCTCTACCTTTCCCACCCCGCTTTCCTATCTCTCCCTCTCTCTCCATTCATCCTCCCCTCAAAACACCTCCCTTATCTCTTTATCTCAGCCAGAGAGTTTATCTCCGCGGCGCTCATTTCCGAGAAGAAGGTCAGATCTGTGCCAGGTACGCGGCAGCGGGGGGTCGCCTCGCCGGTGGAAATTCGGGGAACCATCCCGAGCGCTAAGTATTTTCGGAAATGAATACATCCGGGAGTCAGACAGGAAATGGATGGTAATAATAATAATAATGATAATAATAATCAGGAAATGAATACTTCTCGAGCAGTAGAAAACATCGAAATCAACAAGAGGAAAAATGGACGCATTCAAATAGAAAAGACAAAAAAAGCACAGAACTGCCATCTATAAACAGTTCTCACTACTAAGAAACACCAATGACAAAATCGCATCGCCTTCCATACAAACATTGATATCTCTGTCGATTCATTAACAAATATGTCTCTCATTTCATACTCTGTTTGTATTAAACTATATCTAGCCATGTAACAAAAACAAAAGAAAAAAAGAAAAAAAATCGTCAGGCCAAACATAAATCAATCATCAATCATTGAGGTCAATCCAAGCTCATTAAAACGAATAATTAAACAATATCTTTAAATCGCCTTTGTGAACCTTTTAATGCTAGAGGCGACCTTCAATAATTAGTCAATCTTGAGTTAATTGGTCTATCCTCACTGAATCATCAATCATTTGCCAATCTACTGTAATAATATCCAATCAACAGTCATAGAAGTGAACACTGGCTAAACAGCTGTGATCCAGTACACATAACACAGCCACCCAGGACATGCACGTGCGCGCATAAACAAATACACGCACACGCACACTCTCGTGCACCTATACTCAGCGTCTTTCTCATTAATTAACTCACTCATTCGAAACCATCTACACACACACGCATGTACAACTGCACATACATGCACAACCGCACGTACGCATGGAAGCACATGCATGAACACAAGCGCACACATACGCACGCAACCAAAAAACACTTCTCTGCGTGGGTTTATTTCACAAGCTAAAAATGGGGCCACAATTAATCCCTTAATGTACACACTAAGCCTCCTTTATCAAGTAGGCCTACCTGACCTATCTAAAAAAAGAAGAAGCAATAAACCAATATATGGGTCAGGGTTTTACAAAAAGGCTTAGAAGGGGGTGAACAAGAACATATCTAACCCTAACACTCCACAATAAGAGCTTTAAAAACCATCGGGGGCTGGGTGGGAATACGAGGGAGAAATGCACACCAAATACACGTTTCTTAAGGCATAGTTACTCTGTCTGAGAAGCTGCACAACACCCGCACTCCTCACTCGCTCCATCAAGGTGAGACTTACCTGGAAAGAAAGAAAAAAATACATTAGTTTGTACAGTGGGTTTTAATCACTTCATAAACATATAGTATCTTATCATTCGCATACATTAGTTTACAGACACAACAAAAACATTAGCTATTAACAAACAAACAAAAATGGACTCGTGAAAACCCAGGAGCCGATGAAATTACCCACATTAACCCAACCAATCAGCACCAATTCTCACATCTATTCATTTATGCACACATTTGCAACTTACAAAGGTGATTAGGCTTAATTAGTACCCAATCAGAAAACCCAGCTGTGTACTCTCTTTAAACAACAGCTCTAGAACACTTCGTACACCTCTTGAAAGGTTCGGAGACACCAGCTGTGAGACGCACCATCTGCTTAACCTCAAAGGGAATCGAGCACTCCATGGGGGGGATCGGAGCCTAAAGGAGTTCGAGTCAAAACAAACCGGGGAAGCGGATCAACGACGAAAAGGCGGGAACTCTCCGATTGCTTTTGAGTTTGCTTTTCTTTGTTTTGGATTCTGGTTTTGTGTCTGGCTCATCTCTGTGTTCGTTCCTTTTCTCAGAGGTGTGTGTATCTGCATGGTTTATTTTGTTGGTTGCTTTGATTTTCTGATAGGTTTTCATCTATGCCTTCAAGTACAAATATGACCACGACAACCCATACTGAAACACGCCTTTGTCTGTCTGGCTTCTATCTCTCATTGTGTCTAAATCACATCAGCCAAAACCATCCATCGTTATCTCTGAATGCTCAGCTTGTCTACACAGACGATAAAACGTGCATTTCCTTTAAAACAAACTCGCTCCGTCGAAATATTAACACTATCAGCCAAAATATATTTGCCAAGAATTACACGGGGGGAAAAAGGGTGGAGTTACGTCACACGGGAGGAATTCAACTGCCGCCCCTTATCTCCCTGGCTTCGAGAAGGTCGTTTCTCCTCAGCCGGAAGTTGTCTCTCGTGGAGAGCTTCCCACCTGATCGAGTTCGTACACATGTGTACACGGTGAGCACAAACCCCCTCCGGCGTCGGAGTCTCTCGGTGAAACTGCGGGTCATATGAAGAGTTGTAAGAGGGAGTCAAGTCTGTTGTTGGATATGTCAGCATGTGAGTGAATGGAGTGGAGTGGTGTGAAGTGAATGAGTGGAGTGGAGTGGAATGAGTGAATGAGGGTGGTGTGTGAAAGTTGGTGAATGTGTAAAACACACGAGTGCTGAATGCACAAGTCGTGTGAGTGAGTGTGAGTGTGAGTGTGAGTGTGAGTGTGAGTGTGAGTGTGAGTGTGTGTGTGTGTGTGTGTGTGTGTGTGTGTGTGTGTGTGTGTGTGTGTGTGTGTGTGTGTGTGTGTGTGTGTGTGTGTGTGTGCGTGCATAAAGCAACTCCGATCATTCACAAGTAATTAAAAAAGTCATCGTTTTCTAACAGCCCAAGTCTCCTGACTTTGGGGAACGCAGGGGAGACTATTCTGGTTCGGCATGTGCCATGATCCTTAGACTTGTTAACATTCGCCCCTTTACCTATTATGTCAGTGTGTGTACCTAGCTCCGCCACCCTTGTCCCTTCCCCCTACGCCCTCCGCCCTTTTTTATCACCCTTACCCCTTCCTATCCCAACTGATTACATTCCAAGATTAAAATAAGGCTTCTATTTCCAGCGCGCTCGAGCCAAAAGCGTCCACAGCCATCTAGCGGCGAGGAATGCAAACAGCATGCCAGGCACACACAGGTCCGTCAGGGATGCCCTAAACATTACCTCACCAAATGCCCGCCGGAAGTCTAAATATATGCCCTTGGTCTGTGCATATTCTTGTCACTTCGGGAGGAATTTATTTAAGATGCTGAATTCCTTCCGAGGAAAAACCGGGAAAGAATGTGTGGTCATTATGGCGCGAATTTCAGAATAGGTTATTGAGGTCTATTTCGCCTCTGGTGTTTACTAGTTGGTCACGAGAGATTATAATGTGGATAAACACTGAGTTCTGTAAACTCTGCGCTATCGTCCCTGCCTCCACCGTTTCTTATAAACACATGGGAGTAAATAACGGCTCCTAAAAATCATACGGACGAAAATACTATATATATATACACGCAGAGAGTTACATGAACGCACACACTGATAGGTACACAGATACAGATACAGACACAGATACAGACACACACACACACACACACACACACACACACACACACACACACACACACACACACACACACACACACACACACAAACGTAGTCTTCCTGAAGTAAACAGACAAGGCTAAAATGGACTCGCTTCGCCTAAAAATAGTTTCATCTGAAGGCCAAGCGTAAACATGGAGTTGAATTATCAGCTAATGTCATCCTTGTGGCTAGCTTCGCCTCTTTCACCTGCCCCGAGAGGGCTTTACACTACATCTGCGGGACACAAAGCCCTCTCACTGTCCTGGTCGAGGACGGTGGCTGGATAGGGCGGAGAAGGACGTGGATCACCTGTGGCCTATCCCAGAACGGAGAAATCGGCGGGGGAATGGAGAATGTATATCCCATCCTCTCTTTCTCTCTCGTACCCTTTCTCTTTCTCCCTCTCACTCGTACATACACTCAATCACACACACAATCGGTCTCTGTCTCTTGTCTCTTGTCTCTCTCTCTCTCTCTCTCTCTCTCTCTCTCTCTCTCTCTCTCTCTCTCTCTCTCTCTCTCTCTCTCTCTCTCTCTCTCTCTCTTCTCTCTCTCTCTTCACACACACACCACACACACACACACACTCACTCACTCACACACACACACACACACACACACACACACACACACACACGCACACGCACACGCACACGCACACGGCACACGCACACGCACACGCACGCACACACACACACACACACACACACACACACACACACACACACACACACATCACACCACCACACACACACACACACACACACACACACACACACACACACACACACACACACACTCACTCACTCACTCACTCACTCACTCACTCACTCACTCACTCACTCACACACTCACTCACTCACACTCACTCACTCACTCACTCACTCACTCACTCACTCAGCTCACTCACTCACTCACTCACTCACTCACTCACTCACTCACTCACTCACTCACTCACTCACTCACTCACTCACTCTCACTCACACACACACACACCACACACACACACACACCACACACACACACACACACACAACACACACACACACACACACACTTCACGTTGTTGGCACGTGTGACGCCAAAGCACACGGAAGGCCCCGGCGTCCCGGATCTTTCCCGCGAGACATTCCCCGGCGATCCAAGTAAAATAAGACTGATTAACGACACTTCTAAAACGAGGGTGGTGAGTGTCACATGCATAAAGGGGGGTGGGGGAAGGGGGCAGGATGAAAGCTTGCTACTGGCACTGAATTATGGCGTTATCAATGTTGACACGGACATCAAAGAGTCATTATCGTCACTATCTGATACGTGATAGACAGGTTGTCACATAGCACGCACACGCGAATAGATACGATGCCAAACACAGATAAAAATAAAACAAATAAATAGATAAGTATAAAAGGTATTGCAGAAATGCCTCGTCAAACCTGACACACATAAACATTATTTAGACATGCAAAATAATTGGATAAACGAATAGACACACAAATAAAGTAAATGTGAAAAAAACTCGCCTAACTTCTCGGCAGACGGACATTATTACCATGGTCACCGAAAGCCAGTGTCACAAGGTGTCAGAGACAGTCGCAGAGGCTTTCAGTTTCCCACTCAGGAGTCTAAGGTAACCTAGTGAGCCGCGGACGGTAACCTTAGCCACCACTTAAGTATCTGGTGAGCCCGAGTATCTGCTAACACATCTCTTACCTCGGGAAGGGGGAAAACTGGCAAAAAATCTATCTCCTTTGCAATTATGTTGAGAACATTATAATAACAAATATTCTCTCCTGGTTTGTTATTGATCATCTGGATTTTATTTACGCTCGTAGGAACGCTAATAACGTAAACAAAGACGGCGTCCCAGTTCCGAAAAAACAAGCACCTGATCCTTGCACCTGATCTGACTTCAGACACACACGCAAAAAAGACCAACCTTCAGCTCACGAGGATCTCCTTAGAAACAAGAAGGCGAATCTAAATCCAGAATCAGACAGTAAATATTGTAATATCCTTGAATATCCTTCACCCCCCCTCCTCCTCCTCCTCCTCCTCCTCCTCCTCGCCCCCTTTCGAGCCCCCCCCCCCATCCAATAGCCTAAGTTACCACCCGCCCAACCACAGGAGGTGTTTTCCCTCTCCGGTAACATTTCCAAGGGGAGTAAAACCGCCTGCCCACACTAAATCATGGC
>NW_020868927.1:364409-401909 GCF_003789085.1 Penaeus vannamei
TTCTTGGCCTTCGGTGGGGAGTACGCTGGTGTCTTAACATTTTTCCGTTTCCTGTTCCTCTTTTTGTCTCTCCATCTGGCATCAAGAGCTTCGTTTCCGTCACTTTCTTTATTTCTGTTTCTCTTTTCATACGTCTCTTTATTTTAAATATTCTCTTTATCCATGTCTTCCTTCATCTTAACCTTATCTTTCTCTTTTCCTCTCTTTCTCTCTCTCTCCTTTTTCTGTTTATCCTTCTCAATCCTCACAACCTACCCATTCCCTCCTTCAATCCTTAATGATTCTTTCTTCTTCTCCTCTTCGTTTCTTCCCATTATCTGCATGATTCACCTTCCCTTTTGTCCCACCGCTCTTCTTCTCACCTTTGCACTCCCACGCACATTTTCCCAGCATGTTCTTGCCTCACCAAGGATCCTGGGCATTGAACACGGATTACGCCCGCATACACACACATACACACACACACACACACACACACACACACACACACACACACACACACACACACACACACACACACACACACACACACACACACACACACACACACACACGCACGCACACACACACGCAAAACAAACATACACACACGCACACACACACCACACACACAACCAAAACAAACATACACACACGCACACACACATACACACACACACGCACACATACACACACGCTCGCAACCATACACTCGTTCTCGTTAACGCACTTTCCCACGCCCGTATCGCTCACCTTAGCCGCCTCCATTTTCCCCTTGTCATACTCATACACTTAAGGGCATCCTCATCCTTACGTTCTCACGCAGAAGGGTGTGACTCTAACCCTGTTGCAATCACGGTATTGATGAAGTCACTGTAATCAACTCAGAAAATTGATTGATGATGGTGGTGATGATGATGTTGATGGTAGTGGTGATGGTGGTGGTGATGATGATAATGATAATAATGATGATGGTGAGGGTGATGATGACGATGACGATGATAGTGGTGGTGATGATGATGATGATGATGATGGTGATGATGATGATGATGATGATGATGATGATGATGATGATGATGATGATGTGATGATGTTGGTGTGGGTGATGATATTGATGGTGATTTGATGGTGGTGATGATAATAACACTAAAAAGAACAACAACGGCGGCAGCAATAATAAAATTATAATAGTGATGATAATAAAAATGATATTAATAATAATACTGATAATAATAATACCAATAATAAGAACACATCAAAAACAACAATAACAATAACAGCAGATGATGATAAATGCTCGTCGTTGCAGCATACGAAGGAGGCCCAAGCGTGCGTGCGTTGGCGCGCGCATCCTTTCGGAAAGGCATGAGTAAGAAACAATATCGTAAGACCCAAAGCCGCAAAGCCAACCTCAAAATATCACAAGCCCCCTCGCCTCCCCTCCCCCACCTCCCCTCCCCCTCCAGAAGAGCGAGAAAAAAACACCATAAATTCGCAAATATACAAATCCACATCCACCCGCCACCTCGGATATATGTACAGTTTAAAAGCAATGGAACAAGATCGTTTCTCACGAGACAACGCCCAAAGGCTACTACTTAAGACGGCCGCCCGCCTGCTCCCCTCGCCCACGACGCTGAAGATCACTGAAGGAAGTAATGAGCGTCGGGAATAAATTAAATTGGAAGGGTTCCCGCGGGACGAAGCCGGGCGGGGGAGAGGGGGCACACGTACATGTACACGTACACACAACGCACGTAAAAGCAAACAGAAAGACAGAGACAGACAGACCAAGGCATACAGACAAACGGATGAACAAACACTCACTCACTCACTCATCACACACATCACACACACACACACACACACACACACACACACACACACACACACACACACACACACACACACAACACACACACACACACACACAACACACACACATCCCCCACGCACGCACAAACACACACCACATCCCCACCCACCCCACACGCACACAATTGCTGCAGCCGTCCTAACCCCCCCCCCCCCCCCCCCCCTCCATGCAACTAGCCAGCGGGTCAACGCGAGCACACCGAGCACGGGCGGCGGCGGGAGTAACGGGCGGGAGCGAAGCACAGCTGCGAGGACACCGAGAACCGCCAAAGCAAGACGGCCTAGTCGACGCGAAGGTGAAGACAGTAATGGCCGAGAATATCTCACCGAAGAAAGGAGAGGAGAAGAGAAGAGCGAGGAATAGGGGGAAGGGGGAAGAGGGAAGGAGAAAGAATGGGAGGGGGAAGGAGAGGGGAAGGGGAAGGGAAGGGGGAGGGGGAAGGGAGGGACAGAGATAGAGATAAAGAGAGAGAGAGAGAGAGAGAGAGAGAGAGAGAGAGAGAGAGAGAGAGAGAGAGAGAGAGAGAGAGAGAGAGGAGAGAGAGAGAGAGAGATAGTGAGAGAAGAGAGAGAGAGAGAGAGAGAGAGAGAGAGAGAGAGAGAGAGAGAGAGAGAGAGAGAGAGAGAGAGAGAGAGAGAGAGAAAGAAAGGGGGAGGGGATATATAGACATACAGACAGATAATATAGACTGACATAGATCCAGATAGACAGATAGAGAGAGAGCGAGAAAACAAAGCCAGGATGCACTTTTACCTCCACCCCAACCATCAGAGAAACAGAAAAAAAAATCAGAAAACACCCGAAAAAAAAGTCAACTAAAACACTTAAGACTCCAACGACCTTCTACGACTTTGATCTCCACCTGGACGACTTTAGGGGAACGACCGCTACGACCCTTCCTTCACAAGGGGACGAACCTATCAACATTGTATAAATAAGCGGGTGATGGCTGGGTGCGGCCGGACTCAACAAAAATGGAAGACGATGAAAATCAGATCTCCAGAAGAAGAAGAAGAAGAAAGAGGAAGAAGAAGAAGAGGAGGAGGTGGTGGTGGAGCAGGAGGTGGTGGAGCAGGAGCAGGAAGAGGAGGAGGAGGTGGAGGAGGAGGTGAGGAGGGAAGAGGAGAAGAGAGGAGGAGGAAGAGGGACAAGAAGAAGAAGAAAAGGAGAAAGAAGAAAGAAGAAGAAGAAAGGAGAAAGAAGAAGAAGAAAAAGGAGAAAGAAGAAGAAGAAGAAGAAAAGGAGAAAGAAGAAGAAGAAGAAGAAAAGGAGAAAGAAGAGGAGGAAGAAGAATAAAAAATAACAATAAGTAGAAGAAGAAGAAGAGTAAAAAATATAACAAGTAGAATCAGAAGAAGAAGAAAAGGAGAAAGAGGAAGAAGAAAGAAAGGAAAGTAGAAAGAGGAAGAAAAAGAAGAAGTGGAAGAAAGAAAGAAAGGAAAAAAAACGAGTAGGGAAATTAAATTTTTTAAAACTTTTATTTGGTCGCTTAGGAAGAGAAAGAAAGAAACAAAATTTAAAATTCACCTTTTCTAAATAAGTTTATCCTCAATCACAATTTACAGAAAAAAAGCCGTTGAGCTCAAAATTTTCTTAATAATGATAATCATCTCATCGGACCAAAGAATAAATTGTATCAAAATATCACATAATATGCACATAGCGTTAAAAGCTAAGCCCTAGCTTTAATGCCCGGCGTATCATACACTACGCGTTTTGATATGAATAATAATAGACTCATATTTCGCGTATTATTTCCTCTTGATATGAAAAGCAAGAATAATAACAGACTTATATTTCGTGTATTATTTCCTCCAGACCCAAAAAACACGTATCTGTCTCCCAAAATCGCAAAAAAGAAAGAAAGAAAGAAAAAAAAAAAGTGTCATTCTCCACAAATCGTTTAATTATTGTAGTTCCCTTTTTAACACATTATCTTGCGTCACGATAAAGAATGACCCTTCGCCGCGCCAGAGGGAGATAAATGTATGATTTAGAGATCTTGGCGCCGCCTCTGTACCCTAGAGAAGTCAGTGACACCTTCGCTACAACGTATAAATGATATATATACATGTTCTTCCTCTCTCCTCCGCCCTCTCGTGTGTGTGTGTTGTGGGGGGGGGCTGTGCGTCTACATGAGCGTCTCTGTTTTGTTTGTGTGTGTGTGTGTGTGTGTGTGTGTGTGTGTGTGTGTGTGTGTGTGTGTGTGTGTGTGTGTGTGTGTGTGTGTGTGTGTGTGTGTGTGTGTGTGTGTGTGTGTGTGTGTGTGTGTGTGTGTGTGTATATTTGTGTGCTTCTGTCCGTGCGTGAACGCGCGCCGCGCTACAATAGCAATTACCGCTAACACCAAAATGACATATCAAACCTCTATTATAGCTAATTAAACTTGTTTTCCCATCAGTCTTCTTACTGAACCCGTCAAACTCGACCCATTTCAGCCGGAAACGCACGCAAAAAAGAATAAATTCCCGGAACAAAGGCAACCTCACCCATCAACCAAATCCAAGCACAGCCGACACGATAAAGAGTAGCCAAACACATGAAAAATAGGTGTATATAAATATCACCCAACAACCCCAACTTCACAAAAATCACAAACTCGAGGCCACCCGCCAAAAAATCCCCCGTGTAATTCGACTCAAAGGTAAAAAAAAAAAAAATAGAATAAAAGAGAAGAGAAACATTAGAAGTCCCGTCATTAAAGCAAGGGCCAAGAAGACGCGACGTCGAAGAATTAAAAAAAGAAAGGAAGAAGGAAAAAGAGAAAATCGAAAAAAATCGCACTGCCGCGGTTCCGCCTCCACTCGCCGCGAAACAGTTGGCAACCAGGTAGGTCAGGCAAAAGGGGTGGGGAGGAGGAGGAGGAGGAGGGGGAAGAATAAGCGGAGGCGGTGGAGGTAGGGGAGGAGGTGGTCGAGGACGAGGAGGTGAAGAAGAACAAGAGGAGGTAGAGGACTCGAAGGAGGAGGAGGAAGAAAAAGTGGAGGAGGCAGGAGGAGGAACAGGGGGGGAGGAGGAGGCGGAAGAAAGAGGAGGAGGAGAAAAAGAAGTAGAATAATAATTGAAGGAGGAAAAGAAGGAAACAAGAGGAGCAGAAGGTGAAGCATGAAGAGGAGGAGGAGGAGGCAATAAGCATATTTAATTCACGGACCGCAAATGAGACAGGGAGAAGAGAGAGATAAAACACTTTGAGAGTTTCCCCGCAAACTCGGCCCGACTCGACCCAGACGAAACACACGCACACACACACACACACACACACACACACACACACACACACACACACACACACACACACACACACACACACACACACACACACACACTGCAACGCCACGCAACACCGGGAGGAGGAAATCTACCATATTCCAATATTTCACTCTTGGAAATTAATGACACTCGGGGGCGGAAAGAGAGGGAGGGGGGGGAGAAGAGGGAGGGAGGGGAGAAGAGGGGAGGCAGAGAGTGGGTCTCTGGCACCTCCCCCCTCTCTCCGGCCCCCTCCGCGCTAGTCTTCCGGTGACCGTGAAAACAACCCTCTCCCCTCCTCCCTTCCCCCCTCCCCCTACTAAGGAACACACACTCCCTCCGCTACGCTGCCCTCGTCGCGGTTTCGGGACACGCGTGACCGAGAGCGCTAGCGAAGGGAGGGGGGGAGGCAGGGAGGGAGGAGGAGGAGGGAGGGAAGGAGGGAGGAAGGAGGGAAGGAGGGAGGAAGGGAGGGAAGAGGGAGGAAGGGAGGGAAGAGGGAGGAAGGGAGGGAAGAGGGAAGAGCACAGAGAGAGAGAGAGAGAGCAGACGAGAGAGAGAGAGAGAGAGAGAGAGAGAGAGAGAGAGAGAGAGAGAGAGAGAGAGAGAGAGAGAGAGAGAGAGAGAGAGAGAGAGAGAGAGAGAGAGAGAGAGAGAGAGAGAGAGAGAGAGAGAGAGAGAGAGAGAGAGAGAGAGAGAGAGAGAGAGAGAGAGAGAGAGAGAGAGAGAGAGAGAGAGAGAGAGAGAGAGAGAGAGAGAGAGAGAGAAAGCGAGCGCGCAACACGTTGACCGAAGTGTTCTACTAGTTCTACCTCACCCTCACCCGCCCGCATTTCCGCCCACACTACCGCCAGCTCCACCTACTTCCCTCCACTCCACCTGATCCACCATCCTAACCCCTCCTCCCCTCCACTCTCCCCCCTTCCACCTTCCTCTTATCGAAGTGGCTGACGACTCCGAGCGCCTTCCGGGCCGCCGCGAGTGTCGTCAAGGAAGTCAACGCCTCGGAGTGACTTCAGCGACGTCTCGCTCGAGCAGCCGGTGTCCTGCAGGTCCGAAGGCCCCTCCCTCTCCTCCGGCCGTTTCCATCCTCTTTTTTGCGTTTTCTCATTCAAAATGTATAAAAATATTCGCTCTCCAAATGTCAAGAAGAAATCCTCGACCAATACACCTCAAAACTCCCATGACGAATAACAGCCTTCGTATAAGACGGAGAGAATTCTATTAATCCCTACATACATATCTACATGTAGGTTTATGTATGCATGTATATGTGTATATATGTATGTATGTATGTGTGTATAAATATATATATATATATATATATATATATATATATATATATATATATAAACACACACACACTCACAACGTGTGTGTGTGTGTGTGTGTGTGTGTGTGTGTGTGTGTGTGTGTGTGTGTGTGTGTGTGTGTGTGTGTGTGTGTGTGTGTGTGTGTGTGTGTGTGTGTGTGTGTGTGTGTGTGTGTGTGTGTGTGTGTGTGTGTGTGTGTGTGTGTGTGTGTGTGTGTGTGGTGTGTGTGTGTGTGTGTGTGTGTGTGTGTGTGTGTGTGTGTGTGTGTGTGTAAGTGTGTGTGTGTGTGTGTGTGTGTAAGGTGTGTGTGTAAGGTGTGTGTGTAAGTGTAAATGTGCAAGTTTTTGTATATGTATATGTATGTCTATAATGTGTATATACATATATACATATGCACATATATAAATATATGTACACATATACAAACATATACTTATATACATACCTACACATACCTACACTTATAAATATGTAAATACATAAATGCATGCAGATTATGAATATGAAATATATATATATATATATTATATATATTATATATATATATATATATATATATATATATATACATATACTTGTATTTCCATTTCGAAAAATACATACGTATAAACATAATTAAAATAATGTATACTTACTGCACTCCCAAAGCGATTGCACAGAGTTAAGTCCCCGTTGCACAAACCCCTCCCCCTCTCCACCCTCCCTAGTCAACCCCCCATCCACCCTCCCCATGAGGAGTGACCACAACGCTACGCTAGCACGGTTCACACACACATACACGCTCCCTCCCTTCTCCCCTCCTCCCACTCGTTACCGCTGACACCCCTCCCCTCTCCCCCTGGCCTTACTCCGTCTCTCTATTCCCTCTTCTCCCCTCTCTTAATCGCCCTCCTCTCTCCTCTCTCCACCCTCTCCTCTCCTTTCTCTCTACCTCTACCCTTCCCTCCCTCAATCCCCTCCTCTCCCCTCTCCCCTCCCTTCCTTCCCCACTCTCCCTCCTCCCCTCCCTCCCCTCCCCTCCCCGCCAACACCCCCGCGTCTCGGCCGGTACCTTCCGCCGCCCTCGCCGCTCGCACCGGCAGCGCTCCGCCGTTCGCCGCCCACCGAGCCCCCATCAGCCCGTAGACCCTCCTCTTCCCTCGCTGTCATCGTCAGTATCAGTCATCAGTCATCAGTCATAGTCAGCATCAGTGCCATAAAGTGCTACCGTCAACATCTTGATCGCCATCTGGGACATCTGTAGGACTACCTCCTTATCCCATTCCATTTACTTGTTTACCTCGACTGATAGTTTTTCCTGGTTGTCTGTTTAGTAGAAGTAGCAAATTTAGTGGATTTCACAGACGCAAAACAACTGCACATGGTCTCCGGACACAAACGACAGAAAATTATGCACACAAACTTCTCGTGTATATGTATGTAAATATATATATATAATATATATATATATATATATATATATATATATATATATATATATATATATATATATATATATATATATAATATATATATACATACATATATACTACATCTTAAACGCACACACAAAACGCACATTTGACCTTTACACACACACACAAACACATTACAACCCCCTCTCACAAATACACACAACCACCACAAGTACACACACAAACCGACACCTTACATACTAGCAAATGTACACAACCGTCTACATAACACAAACACACACGAACACTCCCCCTAATCCCTAGCACTCCTCCGCACTCCCCATCCCGAATCTTAACACGTACCGTCCCCCGTGTACCGTGTGCCGAGTCGCAAGGATCAGCTGGGCGTCACTGCACCGTGTCTCTGGGTCATCGGCAGGTCATCGCCCACTCCCCTCCCTTCCCTGTACCCTGTCCCCTCCCATTACGTCTTCCTCCCACTCCTTCTCGCCCCTCCCTATCCGTTCTCCTCCCTTCCCTCTACTTTACTCTTTTCTTCCCTCAACTCTCCTCCATTTACCCCTTCCCTTCTCCCTTCCCCATACCTTCTCTCTTCCCCTATCTCTTTCTCCCCTCCCCCTTCCACCTCCCCTTCCCTCCTATTACCCCTTCTCCCCCTCCCCTATACCATCTCTCTTCCCCTACCCCTTCTACCTCTTCTTCCCCTCCCTTCTCTCCTATTCCACCTCTTCTCCCTCCCCATACCTTACACCTTTCTCCCTTCCCCCATACCTTCTCCCCTACCCACTCCGCCTCTCCTTCCCTTCCCCCTCCTCCCCCATCTCCTCCCTTCCCTTCCCCCCTCCTCCTCTACCCCTTCCGCCCCCCTCCCCCGTCACCTGTCCCGCATTATCATAATCCACCCCGATCGCCGCCCTCGCCCGGCCCCTCGGCGTGGGACGGACGCCATCACCCTCGCGAAGGGAGGAGGTTAAAAAATAATGTGAATGATGATGGAAGATTGTGAAAAAGTCGACGTAAATACACCTCGAACGCGTGAATGATATGTCGTGGAGGACAAAGACGCGGGGATAAACAAAACAAAACAGGGGATGCATAAATTTAAAAATTGGCAAAAAAAAATATAGACACAACTTAGCTTTACGTAATGGTAAGAACTTATTCGGTAAAATGTTCTTCTTCTTTTCTGCCACGTTATCAAACTCGGTAGAAAGTGACGTTACCCCCCCCCAAAAAAAAAAAAAAAAATAAATAATAATAATAATAATAAATAATAATAAAATAAATAAAATCTTATCTAAGAACATTCAGCAAGTACTCAATCATGCGGAAGACCCAGCCAAACGCCAGATAAACCCATCATACAACAAACAAACAAACAAATACCCCACGAAAAAAACAACAACACAGGGTCCATGTCCTTTCCCCCCTTCTCTCCCCTCAACTCCCTCCTTCTTAACTGCTTATCGTCTCCATCAATCCATCCATCATTCTCACTCAGTCACACGCTGTCAATCCACCAGAAGCGAGTCCACTTCTTCAATCTTTTTCGGACGAACACGACACACGCGAGAGTGACTCTGCGCGTCGATGCGGTGGTTCCTTTTTAAAAAAAATATTATGATCTCATTGTGTTTCTTCTCTGTGATTTGAATGGCTAATTTTATTTTGAAGGACTAATTTCTGTTTTTTTCCCTCGTAACTTGACTGACTCTGAAGGAAGTGACTGAACTGAGCTACACACATCTCTCTCTCTCTCTCTCTCTCTCTCTCTCTCTCTCTCTCTCTCTCTCTCTCTCTCTCTCTCTCTCTCTCTCTCTCTCTCTCTCTCTCTCTCTCTCTCTCTCTTCTTTTCTTTTCTCTCTCTCTCTCTCTTTTATCGGGACTTGACTGCTTGATCTGAATGACGTGACTGATCTGAGTTGAATTTTCTCTACTGATTTTATTATCGTGATTTGAATGGCTGATTTCACTTTAGTATTTATCTGACTGGTTTTGACAGACGTATCTCCTCCTAACAGTTTTATCGTAATGTGAACAACTGATTCGAATTCTATTTTTTCTTGTGGTATGACAAAGTGATTTTTTTATTCTCCTTTCCTTTTTGTGAATGATTATGACTTGCGTTATGCTCTATCGCCATTTAGTCTTTTTATATTGAATATAAAAAAAAATCAAAAAGAGAAAAGAGAAAAAGAAAATCAAAACAAGAAAGCTAAAACGGTTTAAAATTAATGCAAAAATGAGAGATGAAGCCAAAAGACGCAAACAAACCAAAAACCCACAAAAAAGAAAACAAACAACAACAGACAAACGCCCCGGGCAAACAGGAAAAAGGCGAGCGGCGCACGAGGAAGGCGCTGAGGGTAACGGACAGACAAAGGCCTCGCGACGTGCGGCGATCGGCGGCGGCGGCAATAAAGGCCAACTCGAGCGGCGGCGGCCAGCGTCACCCGGCCCGCGCCCGCCTCGGCTTCCGGCGGCCAGGCGCTCTTTGCAAGACCCCAGACAGACAGACAGATAGATAGACAGAGAGATATAGAGACGACGAGAGATAGATAGAGAGACAGATATATAGACAGAGAGATAGATAGACAGACAGTTAGATAGACAGACAGACACGAGAGATAGATAGAGACAGATATATAGACAGAGAGATATAGACAGACGATAGACAGACAGATATATAGACAGAGAGATAGATAGAGAGACAGATATATAGACAGATAATAGACAGCTCAGTAGATAGATAGACCAGAGATATAGACATTTATAGGATAGATAGAGACAGATAATATAGACAAGAGAAGATAGACAGACAGACTATATAGACAGAGAGATGATAGAGACAGTATAATAGACAGAGAGACAGGAGAATAGATAGAGACAGATATATAGACCAAGACAGATAGATAGACAGACAGTTAGATAGACAGATTATAGACAGAGAGCATAGATAGAGAAGATATATAGACAGAGAGATAGATAGACGACAGTTAGATAGACAGATATAGACAGAGAGATAGATGAGAGACAGAGAGATAGATCAGACAGACAGATAGATAGACAGAGATAGACAGACAGATAGACAGACAGATATATAGACAGAGAGATAGATAGAGAGACAGATATATAGACAGAGAGATAGATAGACAGACAGATAGATAGACAGAAAGATAGACAGACATATATAGACGAGAGGAGATAGAGACAGATAGATAGACAGACTGATAGAGACAGACAGTTAGATAGACAGACAGATAGACAGACCGCCCAGACAGACAGACAGACACGTAGACAACACAATGATAAGCTTCCGGCGGCCGAGCGCTCTTTTGCAAGCCGCCCAGACAGATAGACAGACAGACAGACCCAGACAGACAAACCGCTCAGATAGACAGACAGATAGACAGACCGCCCAGACAAATAGATAGATAGACATATAGACAGACGTTCGCCCCCTTGCTCGCACTTCAAAATTTCGGTCGTCTTTTTTTCTTGGACTTTTTTTTCTTAGATTTTTTTGTGTGTTTATTTCGTGGTGTTTATTGTTTGTTTGGATTTGTATTTTGAATGGGGGTGGGCGTGGTGATGACGATTTTTTTTCTTTTTTTTTTCTTGTGTTCCAGATTCTGATTCTTTATTTTCCTCTTCGTCTCTCTACTTTTTTCTTTTGTCTGTCTGCCTTGTCTGCCTTGCCTGTCTGTCTCTGTCTTGCATGTCTGTCTGTCTGGTCTGTCTTGCATGTCTGTCTGTATAAGTTTGTCTGTGTATCTGTCTGTCTTGTCTGTCTGTCTCCTCTCCTTCTCATTTTTCTTAGGACATAATTTCTCCTTCGCTCTCTCCCTCCCCCACTTATAATGCAATCACCATTCTCGCTAATTCTCTACGCGCCATATTTTTCTCCTTTCCTCAATTTCCCTCCTCTGCTTCGTCACAGCTCCTCCTCCAACGCTGAAGCCAAAAAGTTTTCTTCTTCACGCCGAAACTTTTACAACCATCGCAAGGTCACTGCACCGGAGTTCCACTGTACCGGAAGTTCACAAGACCATATGTTCAATTCATTACAAGTTTATTTTACCCCCGGAGTACTCATCATCCTGAAATCATTCTTATCCTGCTTTCATTTCTTTTCATCTTTCTTTTCTTTTCGTCCCCCTGTTCATCATTCAACACTAGAGTTCAAAAGTCTTGTGATTATCTCCCAAGTTTCTTTGTAATACGAACTCTTAAAACTAACTAATGAGATTTCACCTCTCACCTCGTCCTTCCGGCGATAAAAATAAGCGAACGCCATTGGCAAAAATCAGGGACTGAGAGGAAGCGACAAATAATTCGCTCAGTCTGCCAAAAAATAACCTATGTCTGCATAATGACAAACATATATGCATACATATATGTCCTGTGAAAATATAATGTATATATATTCAAATACTACATATATATACATATATCATGTACCATATATATATATATATATATATATATATATATATATATATATACATGTACATATAATATGTGTATATATATATATATATATATAATATATATACATATATATATATATATATATATATATATATATATATATATATATATATATATATAATATATATATATATATATATATCCATACTACAGCGGCCCAGTTTCCGAGTAACCGAAACCACATCCCGCTCGTATGCGCGACTCGAATCCACGAGCGAGCGATGAACGCGACCAAAAAAATAAATAACCCTTTAATCAAACAGCTGACTTCCTTCCGGTGGCCAGCACGTGACTGATCAAGCTGACCTGCTGACCAGACCGTGCTGAGTGGTTCTTGCCGACCGCCGCAGAAAAGAAAGGTGGATAACTGCTTCTTGACTTTAGTTTGCCCTTGTGTGTGGAAGAGGAAGGGGGGGGGGGGAGCGGCTACGCAAGTTTTGTCGGTAATTTTATACGATTTTGCCGTCTTTTTTTTTTTTTTTTTTTGGGGGGGGGATAGGTCAGGGCAAAAAAATCAATATAGAGAAATATTATTTGTTACGCGACAAATACAAAGAACGGACGCAAAGAGTTTTCGCTTACCATATTCCGAAGTCTGTCTGTCTGCCTCTCTCTTTTTTGTCTCCTGCACAGACAAACACACACATATACAGTTACTCATCCATCCACTCTCTCACTCACTCACCCATTCAGTCTCAATCTTATCTCTCTCTCTCTCTCTCTCTTCCTCTCTTTCTCTTTTTCTTTTTTTTTCTTTTTCTTTTTCTTTCTCTTCCTCTTTTTCTCACTCTCTCAGCTTTGTCTCCTTGCGATCCAACTTACCTGAAAAGAGAAACAAAAGAACATTAGGAAACAGTGTAAAATATTTAATGATATAAAATTACTAACTATAAATGTTGCTCGGATATAAAAATACTTCTCACGATGCAAAACAAAATGAGCAAACTTAATGAAATTACAACGACAGTTATGGGTAATGAAACGGTGGAAAAACAACAGGTTATTACAATAACCAATAATATCATACCAGGTCGTGATGAAAGTAAATCTATTTTTAGCATCGTAATTTTAAAAATCCCTTCCTTGATAATATAAAAATCCTTCGAAAGATGGTCGTAATAATATCCATTATTCCAGCATAAATCCAATACATATGTACTGACATAAGTGTAAATCATTCTATCTGCTATAAATCGCCACTAATATGACCTTAATGTACATGAAAAAGGTCAAGTGTGAGTGAAAGTCGCCTAATTGAACTCCAGCTACAAATACAAAAAATATATAAAATACGAAAAAAGGAAAAGGAAAAAGAAAATCATTGATTGGATTTTCATAGTTTAACTAAAAGAAAACGGGTAAGTGTTTTACAAAGAAGTGTAAAACCATAACACAAAAATCATTAATTAAACCTTGCTCCATCTTGTCCCAATATCCTCTCTCCCTCTCCCTCTCCTTCTCTCTTCCCTCTCCTCTTCTTCTATCCCCACCACCTCCCTCTTTCTTTCCCCTTCACCATTCCTCTCTCCCCTTCCCATCTCCCTCCTTCCTTCCCCCTCCCCTAACCACTCCTCCCCCTCTCTTCCTCCCACCCCCTCATTTTTCTCTCCCTCCCCTCACCCCCTCCTCCCAACACATACCCAGATGCCATCACTTCTACCCCCATTTATTCAAACCCCCCCAGACTCCCCCCCCCTGCCCCCGCATTTTATCCCGCCACAATGACTCAGCACTTTCCTCTCGGCCCCGCGCACCTTTCCCGAGACTGAAATGTTTCATTCAACGTCTTAACCTTATTGCTTTTGTTTTTAACGGTCGAATAAATCCCTGATAAGCACATGAATTATATGTTTGTCAGTACACGCGCCTGTCTGTATAACACTATAAAATAATCATAAATAATAAATACATAATTATAAATAATATATAATATATATATATATATACATATACTATATATATATATATATATATACACACACAAATATATATTCATATATTTGTATATGTCTGCATACATACATGTATGTTATTATGTATGTTATGTATCTGTATCTTGTAATATGTCTATGTATCTATGCTATATGTAATATGTATATTGTGTGTATGTGTATTGTGCTGTGTGGTGTGTGTGTGTGTGTGTGTGTGTGTGTGTGTGTGTGTGTGTGTGTGTGTGTGTGGTGCGTGTCTGCGTATGTAAGTGTATAGTATATGTATATGTATATGTATATGTATATGTACATGTGTATGACATGTATAAGTTATAGGTATAGGTTACTATAGGTATATAATGTGTATGTATATGTATATTATGTATATACATTACACATATACAACATCATTATACTTCCACACACACATATCACACACACAAAAATATCTACCACACACCACAACACATCACACACATTATACACACACACACACCACACACACCACACACACACACACCACACATACACCAACACACACACCATTAATACTTTATATATTTGTCTACTATTATATATCTATTATATCTAATCTTATTATTATATTTAATCTGTATCATATTATATGTGGTTGTGGTGGTGTGTGTGTGTGTGTATATATGTGTGTGTGTTGTGTGTGGTGTATTAAAAATCTAAACATACACACATACATCATATATATATATATAACATATATATATATATATATATATATTATATATATATGTATACACAAAGAGATAATGCCGTATACAAAGCACACTCGTACACACCAATACCCAAAAAAAATAATAAAAAACGTTTTTATATCCTGATTTCCACAGTGACCCCACCCCCACCCCACCCCACCTCACCCCGCTCCAATTCACGGTAAGTGACGCTCTCTCACTACCGGAACACGCGGGCGGACGGCGGCGGCGGCGTCTGACGGACTCTCGGGTGGGCGCCGGGAGGGAAAGGGGTAGGGGGGATGGAAAGAAGGAGGAGGGGGCGCCTTGCACAACCGCGAGACTTCATTCATAAGAACGGACTTTCACTCCTTCCGTCCCGCACCGAAGCTTACTCACCTTTACCCCCCCCACCCCCACCTCAACCCTCCCCCTTCACCTCCAACCCTAACTGCAATCCCTCCCCCTTCACCTCCAACCCCCCTCACCCAAACCGTCATCCTAAACCCTCACCTCCACCTCCCACCTTATCCCTCCCCCTTCACCCCAACCACTCACCTCCACCCCCCGCACCTAACCCCTCACCCATACCCTCTCACCCCAGCACAACCCCACCCCAACCCCTCACCCCCCACTCCCACCCACTCACCTTCCTTCACTTACTCACCTACCCACCTTGTCCCCATCCGCTTACCCAATGCCTTACCCATCTAAAGGGAGGAGGAAATGATGGGGGGGGGGGGGAGATCGGTCGGCAAAGGGAAACAGGAGGATCGGATAAAGAAGAAACACAAGAAGGTAAATAAATAAAGGAGAAGAGAGTGACCACAAAATCCGGGAGACAGCAAGGGAGAACGAAAGAAGAAAAAAAGGAAAAGGAATAAAACGAATTAAGAGGAATAGAAAACGTTCGGAAGAGGACAAAGGCAATACAGATTAAGAGAAGAAGGAAAAAAAAGCAGGAAGAAGCAATAAAAGGAAAGACGTGAGTGATAAAAATAGAAGACAGAAAACAAGGAAGAAATGGAGGAAAAAGCTGACTCAGAATAAAAAAAAAACACCGAAACAATACCAGAGCAATAGAGGAAAAGGAATAAAATACGATAATAAAATAGACAATAGAGCAAACGACAAAAACAAAGGCTGAAAACAATGGCACGATGTTGATCATCGTGATTACGACGAAATTGCTTTGATGAGGATAAATAATGGAAATGAGGATGGTGACGATGGTAATGATGATGATGATGGTGGTAATGATGAAGATGGTGATGATGATGATTTTGAAGATGATGATGATGATGATGATGATGAATGATGATGATGATGATGAAGATGAAGATGAAGATGATTGAGATGAAGAGAAGATGAAGATGAAGATGATGATGGTGGAGTGATGATGATGGTGAATGATGATGAAGATGTGACATGTGAAATGGATGCGATGATGATAATGATGATGATGACTCTGATGCGACAGTACCAAGAACAAAAACGACAACACATAAGAAACACAAAACACAAAAGAAAATAAACCAGGATGAGAGAGAAGAAGAAAACAGGCAACCAAAAGCAGGTCGCCCCCTCCCCCCCCCCTCCCCCCCGCCAATTCACACGTGGCGCCCTTGTATTACAACTATTAAATCCCAGACGCTGTGACGTCACCGTTTACACCGGCCTAACGACAGAACAACCCGCAATAAAGGCTAAATTGACTATAATAATGCACATTGAACGCCATGGAAAGTTCATTCAATTAGGTCACATGTAAAAAGACAGACTGACTGATGTATATGTGTATATACATCCATGTATGCATATATGAACAAATGAAAATATAAATACATATGCATACGTACGTGTGTGTGTGTGTTTATATGTTTCTTTTCTTATACACACACACACACACACACACACACACACACACACACACACCACACACACAGTATATATATATATATATATATATATATATATATATATAATATATATATAATATATAAATATATATAAATAATATATATATATATATATATATATCTATATCTATCTATCTATCTATCTATCTATCTATCTATCTATCTATCTATCTATCTATCTATCTATCTATATATATATAAATATATATATATATATATATAAATATATATATATATATTATATATATATATATATATATATATGTATATAAAAAATATATAATATATATATATAGTATATATATATATATATATATATATATATATATATATTTATATAATATATATATACTAATATAATAAAATATACAAAATAAACATATATACATATAGATAGATAGATAGATAGATAGACAGACAAATAGAAGACACAGCCATATTCGAACATAGCCCCGAATCTGGAGAAAACCACCCGCCCGACCCAAACCAAACCAGACGCTGCAACCTCCTCCTCCAGCCGCCCACACAACCATACAGCCATAGAGGGATCCTTCGAGGAGCAGCAGCAAAAAATAAATAAATAAAAATAAAAATAGAAAAAAAGAACAAGACTCCTTTATCCGCGACATATCACTGCTCGACGGCAACGGTAATTATCCACTCGCGGCCAACAGACAACGGCGGCCCTCACAAGGTATCTATATTTAACAGACTCAGCAGCGAGTTCCTGTTGCGTGGGGCTGCGGTCGCTCCTGCACGCTGAGTCGGTCGAGTCGCGCATCCACGGTTCTCGGAACGGTGAGTCAAGCTTCCCTCTTGCCGCGCTCTCGCTCTTCCCTCTCGCCTCTCTCTTCTCTCTTTCCCTCTCTCTTACTCTTCGTTTGTCTTCTGTTCTTTCTCTCTTTTCTCTTCGTTTGTCTTCTGTTCTTTCTCTCTTTTCTCTTCTGTGTTCTTTTCTCTTTTTTCTCTTCTGTGTTCTTTTCTCTTTTCTCTCTTTTCCTCTCTCTTTTCTCTTATGTTTTACGATTTTTTGTCTTCTGGTCTTTCTCTCTTGTCTCTTCTGTTTATCTCTTTCTCTCTTCTCTTTTCTCCTCCGTTTTCTCTCTTTCTCTCTTCTCTTTTCTCCTCCGTTTTTCTATCTCTCTTCTTTCGTCTGTTTCTCCATCTTTCTCTTTCTCTACTTTGTGTCATTATCTATCTTCTTATCTATCTCGTTCTGTGTTTCTTTTTTCTCGTTTTCTTCTTTTATTTATCGTCTCTGTTTTTATTTTCTTCCTCTCTCTTTTTTATTTTCTCTTTCCTCATCTTTCTTTCTTATTATCTCCCTCCCCACTGCCCTTTACTCCAACCCATCCAATTATCTTTATCCATCCCATTTCATCACCTCTTCTGCGTCTTCCTTTTTGATATCCTGTTATTTTTTATTCTTTCTTAGTATAACCCCTCCTTTCTCTCACCCATCCTCGCATCTCTCTTCCTTCTATTTTATTTATTTATTTCCTTCTTCTTCTTCTTCTCCTCCTCCTCCTCCTACACCACCTTTCTCTTTATCTCTCTCTCTCTACTGCTTCTTCAACCCACCCGCCTCCTCCCACTCCTATTAATCCCCTCCCCTCCCCCCGTCTACTCCCCCTCATCACTCCGAGTGGCGTCACCACACAATCAACCGGAGTCGCACGCTCGGCAACAGACACGACACGTCATCCTACGTCACTCCTACGTCACCGCCACGTCACCGCCGCGCTTCAAGTGCCTCTTTCCTGGTAAATCATTTCTCGTTTTCCAAGCTAATACCCGAACGCTCGTAACGGTGAGCCAGGGTGGTAGAGGTTGTTACTTCAGGTTGCGCAATGCCTGCATCCCGGTCAGCGCAATCGAGGCAAAAGAAGAGAAGTACTCAGTCCGAGAAATGAGCAAAGAAACAAATAAATGACCTTCAAAACAGCCCAACCGAAGATCTCTAAAAAAAATATCTGTAACAACAGAGATGGCAACACCGCCCGTATAACCTTTCTAAGGAACATATGACCTTACAGTTAACTGGGGGTACAATACAGGGTGGCACACTTAACTCTCACACCACGCTCCTCATACTTAAAACCTCAATCTGCGAATCACTGCCTCATGGGCCGCATCGCACGCCTCACACTTGGAACATTTCATTTCGGCGCTCACTTTCCAGCAAGGCGCACCTCACAACGCATAAAAGAACCACCCTCACAGAACGAATTCGACCGACATGCGCATCTACTCCTCGCATCTCATACTTTTCTCGCGCTCTCTACCCCATAAAACTTATGATTTCTTGTTACTGCACACGACCCTAAAAGCCCTGTTATTGCCTAGTGTCTCTCTCCTCTCTCTCTCTCTCTCTCTCTCTCTCTCTCTCTCTCTCTCTCTCTCTCTCTCTCTCTCTCTCTCTCTCTCTCTCTCTCTCTCTCCATACACACACACACACACACATACACACACAACACACACACACACACACACACACACACACACACACACACACACACACACACACACACACACACACACACACACACACACACACACACACACACACACACACACACAACACACACACACACACACACACACACACTATGTATATTACAAATATATATATATATATATATATATATATATATATATATATATATAGTGTGTGTGTGTGTGTGTGTGTGTGTGTGTGTGTGTGTGTGTTGTGTGTGTGTGTGTGTGTGTGTGTGTGTGTGTGTGTGTGTGTGTGTGTGTATAATATATAATAACATATATATAAATAGATAATACATACATAAATACAATACATATACATATATACTATCCATATATATATATATATATATAAACATATATATCTCTCTCTCTCTCTTCTCTCTCTCTCTCTCTCTCTCTCTCTCTCTCTCTCTCTCTCTCTCTCTCTCTCTCTCTCTCTCTCTCTTCTCTCTCACACACACACACACACACACACACAACACACACACACACACACACACACACACAACACACACACACACACACACACACACACACACACACACAACACACGTAAACGAGAGAATCGTCACACTAAGTAATCCCAAGACGGTCCTGGTCTTCTCCCTACCCCCCTTCCACCCCTCACTCTCCCCTCACAGAATGACACACCACCACAACCGCATTTATCAAGGCAAGTAAATTGCATGTCCAGAACAAGGACTAAAAAAAAATAAGCATAAAATCGTGTTTGTTGGGATGGTAGAGGAGGGGAGAGTGGGGAGAGGAGGGGAAGGGATGGGGGTAGAGGAGGGAGAGAGGAGAGGGGCGAGGAGGTAAAGGAGGGAAGGAGGAGGGGCGCGGGGGGAGAGGAGTCTGGGGAGGGAAGGTGGGAGGGGAGGAGGAGGAAGGGAAGGGGGGGAGACATGGAAGAAAAGAGGATGGGGTAGGAGTGAGACAGAGGGAGGAGGGGGGAGGAGTCCGTGGAGGAGTGGGAGGAGAGGAGGAGGGGTGACTGATGAGAAGGGAAGGAGCTGTTGGCTGAACCGCACTGTAATTACTGACAGCAACAGATTACAGATCAAACAAACACTTTACATGTCTTGAGAAACCTATGTTCACGACCTTCTCAGTCTCCCTCCTATCCCCCCCCCCTACCCTTTTCTCTCTCCTCATAGTCCTACGTTTCCCTTGTAGTTGTTATTTTCTTTTCGTTTTCTTCGTCTCTGTTCCTCCATGCATTCACTTATTCTGTAATCTCTATCACTCCTCTGTGACTTCTCCCATTTTTCTTCGTGAATTTTCCTTCCTTTCTTCTATTGTCCTTCCTTCTCCTCCTACTTTACAGTTTCCTTTTCTAATATTTTTTTTTCATATTCCATCATCTCTTCCTCGTCTTCCCCTTCCCATTCTTCTCCTTCCCCTTCTTTTCTCCAATCATCTCTCTCTTTCAATCTTCTTTCTTTTCTTTCCTCTTCTCCCTCTCCCTCCTTTCTTTCTCCTATTTCCTCTTTCTCTTCTTCCTTCCTTCTTTCTCCCCCTCCTTCGCCGAACTCCTCTTCTCCGCTCACCACAATACATCCCCTCTCGCTCCCCTCGCTCTCAATCAGCCAAAACGACCCCCGCAGACACTAATCACGACCCCATCCCCTCCCCTCCCTCCCTCCTCTCAAGACCCCAACCCCTTCCCTTCCCTACCCCCTCTCCCAATCTCCTCCCCCCTTCCCCTCCCACCCCCCTCCCTCCCTCCTCTCCTCCCCTTCCTTCCCACCTCCTCTTCCCCCCCTTCCTTCCCTCCTCCCCTCCCCCTCCCCTTCTCCTCCTTCTCCCTTCCCTTCCCCTCCTTCCCCTCCCCCCCGACGCAACGGAGTGTCCATTACGACCGCGAATATTTATCGTCATTCAAAAACGTTTCGCCCATTTTCTCCGCGGCGATTTACAGCGCACATCGCCGCGCTCGTAAAAGGACAAAAGGCGACAAGAGACGAATAATGAAAAATGGAAATGGATAAAATAAACAAAATAAACGAGTGCAAAAAAGAGCAAGAACCGGAGAGAAAAGAAAACGATAACAAGAAGAGCGATAATGTAAATAGACCAGTGCCTACACACCGACTGAATGGAAGTCCGGATGAATGGGACGATATTAAACACGTGAGCCGGCCGTCCTCTCGTGTGTGTATGTGTGTGTGTGATATGTGTATGTGCGTGATATCCGTGTGTGCGTGCCCTGCGTATGTGTGTGTGTGTGTGTGTGTGTGTGTGTGTGTGTGTGTGTGTGTGTGTGTGTGTGTGTGTGTGTGTGTGTGTGTGTGGTTGTGTGTGTGTGTGTGTGTGTGTATAAAGACACAAACCGTGTGACCAAGCGACCGCTCCTGCCACTTTCCCAGAATTTTCCTCCCTCCCGTCTTTCCTCCAGTATCCTTAGCACGGCTTCCCTTCCTTTCATGTCGCACTTTTAATTTCATTAATTTATGCGTGGGGGCGGCCTAGGGGCCTGGGGAGGTGGGGAAGTGCGCCGGGGAGGGGAAGGGAGGGGATGACACGCGGTTATTCCCCAGCAACAGCAGTCTTGTGGCACTCGCGAGGGAAATCCATCCGCGCCCTTGGCACTCCGGGAGGACGACTGAACTTACCTTCGCGAGACGTTAATCGTCATGTTTATTTTTATAAATACGTTGAGTAATACATTCGCACGCCCTCGCCCTCGGCACAACCACGCTCACACTCGAACGCCCTCGCCTGCACCATCGCCACACCCACGCTCGCACTCGAATGTCTTCGCCCTCGCCCTCAACACACCCACGCTCACACTCGCACGCCCTCGCCCTCAGCACACCCACGCTCACACTCGCACGCCCTCGCCCTCAGCACACCCACGCTCCCACTCGAACACACTCGCTCTCAGAAACCCACGCTCACACTCTAACACACTTGCCCTCAGCACACCCACGCCCTCGCCCTCACATACCCACGCCCGCGCACTGACACACGAGCAATAGGCACAGCAAGGCCACCATTTGTTGACATAATACTGCTCTCAAAACTTGAAACCGAATTATATATTTTTTTCCTGACAGGCTTACCGACGGGACTTCCTTCACACCAACTTACCTGAAAGAAAAGACAAGAAAACATTAACAAAATGAACAACAATGAAAACATAATAAGTAAAAAGTTTAAACTATCAACAAAGCGAATTAAGGAAAAACAATTATCATCAGCAGAGATAACGAATCATTATCAAGAAAAGAAACAAACAAAGAAAGGAAATAAGGAACAAAAGAAAAAAAGAAAATTAGGTAAATAAATAATCACCAACAAAGGAAAAACATCACGAAAATAAAGTATCAATTATCAACAGCAAAAACAAAATAAGGAAAAGCAAGTCATAATTATCAAACACTTCACCACCAATAATTAGTCCGTACTAAACAACAGGCCCCAAAGACATAATATTAATAATCAAACAGCGAGAAATACTTATAATATATAATTAACACTTTATATACCCCCCCTCCTCCCTTCCCTCCCTCCTACAGAAAGCTGTTGACGCCTCCCAAGATATAACCGACAACTTGCCAATATGAACTATGACTCATATACACCCCTTTCCCCCCATCCCCTCTACCCCATCCTCTCTCTCTCTCTCTCTCTCCAGTTTCTAATTAGCTCCTTCCCTCCCCCTCTCTCCCCTCTCCTTCCTCTTTCCTCTCCTCTCCTTCTCCCTCTCTTTCTCTCTCTCTCTCACCCTTTCTCTCTTGGTCTCTCTCTCACCCTTTCTCTCTCCTCTCTCACCCTTTCTCTCTTCTCTCTCTCTCTCTCTTCTCTCTCTCTCTTCTCTCTCTTCTCTCCTCTCTCTCTCTCTCTCTCTCTCTCTCTCTCTCTCTCTCTCTCTCTCTCTCTCTCTCTCTCTCTCTCTTACTTACTACCGCCGTGAGCTTGGCTAAACATCCAATTAGCTTGGATGATCAACTAGGCAAACAATCAAGTGGTGAGTCGTTTTCGGAGGGAGAGAGAGAGGGAGAGGGAGAAAGGGAGAAAGAGAGGAAGGGGAGAAGGGAGAAAGAGGAGGAGAGTGGAAGGAAGAAAGGGAGAGAGAAGGGTGAGGGTGAGGGTGAAGGCGAGAGGAAAAAGGGAGGAGAGGGAAAGGAGAATGAGAATGAGAGGGAAAAGGAGAAGGAGACTGAGAGGGAAAAAGGAGGAGGAGAAGAAGAAGAAGAGGAGAAGGAGAAGAGAGAAGAGAGAGAGAGAAACAGACAACAGAGGAACAGAGAAGAGAAGAGAGGAGAAAAACGAAAAGAGAAAAGAAGAGACAGGGAGGGAGGGAGAAGAGAAAGAGAGAAATGTATGTGGGAGCCAAGGGGGTGAATGTGGGTGGGTGTAGGGCGGCGGGGAGTTGTAAGACGCTGAATGGAATGAATGGATGAACGAGGGCGGGAGTGGGGCGATGAGGGGAAGGGGGAAGGGGGGAGAGGGGAGAGGAGAGAGAGGAGAGAGGAGAGACGGGTGAAAAAGGGAGTAGCTGCGGAATAGGGTCAGCGCGGCAGCAGCAATAGGGTGAACGAGAAACCCCTTTGCCGATTTCATTCACAGAAGGAGATTTCTCACAGCTCAACTCTTAATCCCTCAAGCACCCTCCACGCATCGTACGCGATCCTTCGCCAATTCCACTCTATCCTTGCAACCCGTATTCGCACACATAAAAAAAACGCACGGAGAAATTTACAAGAACCGGTTAAAAACAAAACGAACAAAGGGACGCTGCAAGTGGCAACTGCAACGCCACAGAGTAATTTGTGCAAGACACTGGCGGAAGCATCCCATTGTGACACGGGATAAACTACGACTCTCCCGCCGTCACCATCTTGCTCTCTGCTGCTTAGCCTCAGCCTCCAGACTACTACTTCCTGCCGACTCGCATTGTCTAAGGGCAGACCTTGCGAACACTTGAAGGAATTAGCACAATAATAAGGGGGTCTGTCGCCACGTCACATTCCCTTATTCCCGGGCGCTTGTTTTGGTGCCACTCCGTTTCATCCTACTCCGGCGCTTCCTCGGCGGTCTCTCTCCGCGGAGGGATTCGTTCACCACTCGCCGAAATGAAACGAAACAGGACGGAATATTTGCAACAAAAAGAACAACCGAACTGCCATGAGGTCTCTCCGTCTGTCTCGCCTCGGCCCTTAGAACTACAACCTAGAACCAAAAGGATGTCTGGGAGTCGCAAAATCACCAGAGCAACACGCCGTTTGCAACTGCCATGCAACAGCACCGCCTCCCTCCTCTCCCCTTCCCTCCCTCACCCTACTTGTTGTTATCTTGTCTTACCTATCTTTCATGTTGTATTCATGTGTGTTCTTTCCGCAAAGAGAGAAATAAAGAAGGAAAAGGGAAGAGGGAAAACAAAGAAGAGGAAAAACGAGGATTAGGAAAGGTAGAGGGAGAGGTAGAATGAGAGGGAAAGGAAAAGAAAAAGAAAGAAAAGGAAAAGGAAAGAGCAAAAACGGTATAAAGCAAAAGAAACCCAATCCCAAAAAGCAGAAAGATAAACGAAGAGGAAGAGACGGAGAGAGAGAAGAAGAGGAACAAAAGGGAGCGAGGGAGAGGGGACGGAGAGGATGCGAGGAATGAGAGGAGAAAGGATGGAAGGAGGAAGGAAGGGAGTGAGCGCAGTGACACGGAGGAGCAGAGCAGAGGGAGCGATGGAGCAGCAGAGATGAGCGACGCCGAGGGAGGAAGCGACGGAGGAGCGGAACGAGGCGGAGATGAGAGCTGAGCACCGCACAGAGGGGAAGGACGCGGAGGAACGAGAGAGGCGCATGGAGAATGACGGGAGAGGACAACACGAGGACCAGAAGAAACGGAGACGGGAGGAGAGCGGAGGAAGGACTGAGAGCAGTAGAGGCCGCTGCAGCACGGGAGCCTGAGGGGAAAGACGAGAGGAGAAGGGAGAGGAGAGAGAGAGAGGGAGAGAGGAGGAGAGGTCAGACTGATGAGAGGTGGGGAAGACCAAGGGGGGAGAGACAGGGAGGGGCCCGAGAGAGGACGAGAGAGAAGAAGAAGAAGAAGAAGAGGCAGGAGTGGGAAGAGAGTGCGGAGGGGAGAGGACGGGATACGAGGCGACACGAGAGGAGAATAGAGGAGGGAGAGACGGCGAGAAGGATGACAGAGAGAGGACCGAGAGACAGATGGGAGAGGAGCGCCGGGGGTGGAGTGAGGAAGAGAGAGAAGGAAAACGTGGAGACAGAGGTCGGAGGCGAGAGCGAAGAGAGGAGAGGAGAGAGGGGAGAGAGAGGAAAGCAAGGAGAAAGAGAGAAGAGAGGAGATGAGAGAGAGAGAGATACGAGAGAGGGAGTGATCGATCAGGAGAGACAAGAGAGAAGAGTGACAGAGAGGAGACGTCTAGAAGAGCGGAACGAAGGGAGAAAGAGAAAGAAAAAGAAAAGGAAAAAAACACGAACGAGAGAGATGAGAGAGAAAGAAGCAGAGAGAGAGAGCGAGAAAGAAAGACCGAGAGAGGAGAGAGAGAGCAGAAAGAAAAGAGAGAGAGAGACAGAAAGATGAAGAGAGAAGAGAGAGCAACGGAGACGCAACCCCCGATAGATAGAGACGACCGGAGGAACGACCAAGAGCGTCAGAGCGCGGGAGGGATGTTTCCCGGCGTGCGCAGCTGGACATGATCCATTCAATTCACACACACCACACACATACACATCCACATTCACCTCTCCCGTATGCCAAACTTTGGCGTAAATATACGCTGCAGCGAGACCGACCACCCGCTATAACGCAGCGCGTTCTCCCTCCTTGCGACTGCCGCCAACGTTCTTACAACCGCGCAGATACCTCCTCTCATTCAACGCATCCATCCATTGACCCTGTCCGCCCCCCCGTAAGTTCCCATAGAGAGGAGTTCCCTGGAAACAGCCACCAAAAGATACAAGGAGAGGAGAAGGGAAGGAAGGAGGAGGCGGAAGAGAAGAAAAGAGAAGGCGAAGGGAGAGAGAGGGGGAAGAGGAGAAGAAAGAGAAGGACGAGGAGAAGATGAGGGAAAGGAGAAGAAAGAGGAGGTGAGAGGAGGAAAAGGAAGAGCGACCAAGAGAAAGAGAGAGGAGGGAAGGGAAAGGAAAGAGAAGAGAGACGAGTGGTTGAGAGGAAGAGGCGTTGGAGTGTAAGGCGGCTCAGTAACAAGCCACGAGAGGAACGACCATTCAGCAGAGCCACGATTGTCTCCTTCCCAGTCGGTAGCCGCAGACCGATGAGTCCTAGCGACGGCGACAGACCGATACATGCCACTCGGGGACGAACATGAGCAACCGATCCGTACTGTGTGACTACCGCCCTCAGTGATAGCCCCATGAGGCACGTCGCATGAAACAAGCGAGAGACGGGGTGAAGACGATGACAGACACGATAGAGTGGTGGGAATCCGAAAGGACGAGAGGAAGGAATAGCGCTTACAATCAACAGCTGACGCTGTCCCACACGAGCCCAACGCTCTCCTTCCAAGACAAATAAGCCGCGGGGATCTGGCCCCCCAGAGGGACCCGAGTCAGGCCGCGACGACGAGGAACTACTAGGCATCGCGAGATCAGATAGACGTCAGACAGGCACTCCCCATCCCCTCCAGGGCCAGCCATCAAGAAACGGACCCATCTACGGCTCGTACACGAAAGCGAAAGACGCCATGACAATGCATGGAATGACGGAAACAGCTCCCGCGAACAGAGGAGATGAAAGACGAGAGACCCGAGAGAAGAGAGAGAGACCCGAGAGAGAAGACGAGAGACGAGAGACGAGAAAGAGTGTGCTGTTGTGGTGCTGTGTGCCCTGTGTGTGTTGTGTGTGTGTGCTGTGTGTGTGTGTGACTGATGTCTGTGTGTGGTTGTGACGTGTGTCCTGATTCCTCCACTGTGTAGTCGTGAGTGAGTGACGTGAGTGAGTGAGATTAGTAGTGAGTGAAGTGAGTGACGTGAGTGAGTGAGTGAGTGATGAGTTGAGTGATCGTGCGTGACGTGCAGTGCGGTGCACGCGTTACGTGACCGGGGCCCGTGCGCGGGCACATGTACGCGTATGTATGTTTGTGCGCGTGCCTGTGTGCGTGCGTTTACGCGCGCGTGCATCTGTGCTCTGGGTATCTCTTGGAAACACATCATGCTCCGGGAGAACGGCTCGGCCGCATGTGCACGAGGAGCGCGGCGGCCCAGACCCAGAGAGACCGTGCAAGTGAATGAAAATCATTGCATAAAGACTGTCGTAATCGCAACTGCCTTGATCTGGAAGACGGAGTTACGACGGCGTCTTGACTGCACGCCGTTCTCTTACAAATGGCTGGTTCACACTGGCAGCGACGCCATGGGGGTTTACATAACACAACACACACTGCCGACTCATCATATCAGTGTATAAATCCACGATCTGACTCACCCACCCATCCCTCACCCCTTCCTCCTCCTCTCCCATCCCCCTCTCTCCCACCCCCTCCACGTTGCCCTTCTTCCCCTTCTCATTCTCCTCCTTCTTCTTGCCTTCCTCATCGTCTTCCTCCTCCTCCTTCTCTCCTTCTTCCTCGTCTTTTCTCTCCACCCCTTGTCTTATCTTCTCCATGAATCCCTCCATTCTAATCATTCTTTTCGCCGTTTTGCCCGTTCTTCTTTCATTCCTCGTCCCTCTTCCCTCCTTTTCTCAAGTGTTTGGCCCGAATTGAGTATGATAGATAGGACATGCATTGTTACTGATGCGGATGAAAATGGGGTTTAAAAAATCGCAAATATTATGAATTATATGAAGGCCAAAAGGGGGGAAGAGGTCGAAGAGATGAGAATGTGAGGAAAGAAGAAAAGGAGGAGGAGGAGGAGGAGAGGAGGAGGAGAGGGGAGGAGGAGAGGAGAGAAGAGGAGGAGGAGGAGAGAGAAGAGAATGATGATGAAGGAGGAGAGAAGGGAGAAGGTGAAGAAGCACAGAAGAAAGAGGAGGAGGAGGAGGAGGAGGAGGAAGACGACGAAAAAAACAGAAATGCGGTAATTGCAGAGGCTGCAGATAAAAAAACGACAAAAATACGAAAAGGATAAAAAGAAAATAGGGAAAAAACAAGCTACATGAATAGCGTCCAGCCGGATTAAGCAGTTATATGCATGAGGACACATAAGCGATACCTCCCTCCCCCCCTTCGTCCCCTCCTCACCCCCCCCCTCTTCTATCCTCTCCCCGACATCACCTCCTTCCCCTCTCCCCTTCCGTACCTCCCAACTACCCCTCCTCTTCTCCCACCGTCTGTCGTCTCCCCTCATATCCCTTGTTCTCCCTTCCTACCTCCTGCTCCCTCCTACTCCCACCCCCTACCACCCCTACCCACTCCCTGACGTCCCTTCCTACCCCTCCCTCCTTCATCTCCTTCCCTTCCACCTCTCCCTCTCCTACTCCCTCACCTCCATCCCCTTCCTACATTTCCCCCTCCTCCCTTCCATCTCCTCCTCCCTTACCTCCTATTCCCTCCCTCCCCTCCTCCCCTTCATCCCCTCCCCTTCTCCCCCCTCCCCTCCATCCCCTCCCCCCTCCCCCCTTCCCCGACGTCCCCTACGCCGTCTCCCTCCCCTCCCCCCACCCCACCCCTGTCACATCCCTATCTACCGCAGGAGGTAATATGGCAGACTCATCACCACTGCTTCACCAACTTTCCTTCCGTAGGCGGTGATGACGGTGGTGGTGGTGACTAGTGGTGATGACGACTGTTAAGCCTGTTGTGATATTGGTTCTATGATTTTGATGTTGAAAATGGTGGTATTGATGATGATGATGATGATGATGATGATGATGATGATGATGATGATGATGATGATGATGATAATGATGATAATGGTGATGATAATAGTTGATAATGATATGGTGAATGATGTTGATATGGTGATGAATCGTGATGACAAGGAAGACGACAACGGCTGAGATGGACTGTCGGAATGATGATGACGCCGGCGATAAAGCTAATGATATTTAAACAGTCAACAACGATCATAAAGATAACAATCATTCTATCACCACTATGACTATGATAGCTTCCAAGAAATCAAAAGAATGGAACGAAAGATAAAGAAATCTGCCAGACTAGAAGCAGAGCCAAAGGAGAAGAAGAAGTTGATGATGATTGCGACCCAAAGTGCACTTTTATCGCGTTAGTTCAACACAGCGTAAATTCCTTAGCAGTGAGTGTTCTCTCCTCTCCCTCTCATCTCATCTCCCGTCTTCTTCTTCTTCTTCTTCTTCTTCTTTTTCTTCTTCTTCCTCTTAATCTTCCTTTTCTATTTCTTTCTTTCTTTCTCTTCTTTCTTCTTTCGGACTTATATTTCCGATTCGAGTATCTTACCTAACTACTATCGGCTCATAACAATTCTTAAACTTAATTAGCATCATGAGTAACATCATAGTCATCGCAACCATCATCACTAAGTGTCACCATGGTAACAGTTGCATTATTGATGCAAATGTTCTTAACATTATCTGGCACCTTCATCGCCGTTATCATCATCATCATCGCTCTCCCTCTTTCTCTTTTCCTATACACCGCCTTTGGTTCCAATCCCCTTCCACCCTCCACCATTCACGCCCATGGCACTTCCATGACGGGCGGGCACGTGCGGCGCACCCACGATGGCATGGGTGCCACGTGCGTCTCCAAACACCCCGTCCTGTTGCAACTTTGCCCCGGTGTTGCTTTCGCTGACTTGCGCTGCGGCGGGTTTGTGTTGCTCATTCATTAATCAATATCTGCTGTGTGTGAACTGCTCTTGTTTTGTGTTAAAGATTTCACCTTAAACAGTGCATGGCCGAGTGCTTCGCCCTGCATTGTCTTGCCCCTTGTTCTGCCCAGTGTTGCTATGCTGTTCTATTGTGCGTAGATGCAGCGTGAGTCTAGTGCTTGTGGACTGTAATAGAGTTTTATGGAGATGCATGAAAGTTTTATTTGAACTGGAGAAACCCTACGGCGCGCTTCTCTATCGATAAAATTAAATATGCAAATCCCGACCGGATTTCTTCAACATATCTTCTGGCGATTCCTCCTCTAGGCTCTAATTAAGCACACGTGATTTCTTGCCCGTCATGATACCGTATCCCATCGCCCTGCTTTCCCTGCAAATGGCGACAGAGAGATATCGCACGCACCACGGTACATTGTTACCGAGTTACGGGACAGGACACGCCATCATGGTACCCCGTCACACCACGACCCTATAAACACATGCAAGGGACCTGGACGACCGCATCTACGACCACACACGCCGAGGACGACGCGGGACGGGCGACACGGCATGACACGACGCCACCAGGACAGGACACACCTAATTAAGCGGGATTTGAAGACAATACGCGCACAACAATGAAACGGCCGAAGATTATAGAGATTCGCGGGTGGAAGACGGAAGGAGAGACAAAGAAAGTCGAGGAAGGAAAGGAAAACGTGATACAAGATACTTCTTCTTATCTCTTCTTTTCTCTCTCTCTCTCTCTCCTCTCTCTCTCTCTCTCTCCTCTCTCTCTCTCTCTCTCTCTCTCTCTCTCTCTCTCTCTCTCTCTCTCTCTCTCTCTCTCTCTCTCCACCATACATCTTTTTTCTATTGTCTTTCTCCTTCACTTTCTTTCTATTCTCGCTTTTTATCTTATTTCCATCACTCTCTTTCTTTCCTTTTTACCAGACTATTTCCTTCTTCCCCTCCTCACTTTTTCTGTCTGTGTGTCTTGTCTTTGTCACTTTCTCCTTCTCTCTGTCTTTCTCGATCCCCTTTCTTTTAGCAGCTTTGTCCCTCTCATTCTCTCTATCACCACCTTACATGTTTCCCCCTCCCCTGTCTCTCACCATTTCCCCTCCCCCCCCCCTTCCCTTTCCCCTCCCCCTTTCCCCTTCCCCTTTCCCCTTCTCTTTCGCCCTTCCCTTTCCCTTCTTTCGCCCTTCCCCTTTCCCCTTCTCTTTCCCCCTTCCCCTTTTCCCTTCTCCCTTCCCTTTCCCCCCTTCTCTTTCCCCTTCCCCGCTCCCCTCTGTCCCTGAAAACCCAACCGCCGACCCAGTTCCCAAGCCGAACCAAGCCGACCTCGCCCTGCTCCGCCGTTCGCTACCTTCGCGTGAGGATCGCCGGCAAAACACGATCTCGCCGAGGAGGAAAACGCTCCATGCTCCGTCTGTTCCCCCGTCGCTCCTCCTCCCTTTCTTTTTCCTCCATCCACCCTCCTCCCCTTCCTTTTTCCTCCATCCACCCCTTCCTCTTTTTATCGGTACTTTTACGTCGCCCGGTACTTCTTGTCACTTCCCCCGAGTCTGATTCTTATTCTCGTTCTCATTATTCAATTTGAGAGATCCTTATTAAGTTCTTGCGTTATTTTTTTACATTATTTCTTTTGTTTTTCTTCTCTCACTCTCTTTCGCCGGTCCATCTTAGTAGCGAAGAGACACCGAAGACTCCTAAAACAAAGAAAGCCGAGACGAGGGCATAAAAATAGGAGAAAATGATCCATCTTGAGTACAAGGAAATGAGTCAGCTTTGCCACTCCCTCCCTCCACCCTCCCTTCACCCCCAGGCACATCCCCAGGGCCCTCCCCCTCACCCCACCTCCCCGCTCTCCCCCCGATTCCTCTCCCCACAGCCATCGCCATGAGGCACTCCCCGCCATCAACTCCCCTCCTCCCCCCCCTCCACCCCCTCCCGCAGTATAATCAGGCATCCACATTCTCTTCCTTAACCCACTACCTATCCCCTTCTATCTCTTCTTGTCAGCTTACTACCCACTCTATTCGTTATAGTTCACTGCCTCCTGCATGTTTGTTTCCCGCTTTACACACTAATAAATCTTCCCGGCCGTACGTTCATTCCCTCCCCATATAGGCCACCAACGTACGCACGCCTTCCCCTCGGTTCCCCTTTCACATTTGTTTTACGCGCACGCACTCACACTTACTAGCGCGAGTGAGCGCGTGAGACGGCGCACAGTCTCCAATTTATCCTCTGCTCTATCGCGAGATCCTTACCTCTCCTCCTCTGCAATGGTCATGCAACCGGGCAGCATCCCTGAGTGCAACATCCTCCTCTAGACACGAACATCTCCCTCACTCCCCCGCTCCCTCCCCACACCCCCCTCTCCCCCTCCCTATTCCCCCCTCCCTCTCCTTGCACAACCTACAATCGGGACTTCAATTTGTCTGCAATTTCGCTGCAGGTCTGTATCTCCGATCAGAAGAGTCATCAGAGGAAAAATAATAACAGAGACAGACATGCATGTAACCATGGCAACGCCTCAAGTGGATTCACACATTTTTTAAAATTTCCTTTAACACACGCGGAACGTTATCCTGCTGACATACAATACTAATATACATTTGGGGATCATTTCCTCCTTTATTTTCACCATTTAAATTCTTTCTTAACACAACAAACGATTCTCTAGGGACACTACAGGATCAGAGAAAGTCTTTCAAGGAAAACTTTAAAACATCTCAAGTTAAAGTCTCCTCCTCGACTGTTACGCTGTTATTCTCCTTTAAATGTCCCTTTCCACCAAACCAGTCTTAAGGGAAGCATAAACTTAAGCTCTCCTAAGCTTTCTTCCCTCCCTCCATCCGTCTCTATTCCCTTTCCCCCAATCCTTTTATTTTCTCGCTTTCCTCCCTCGCATTCCCTTCCTTTCCTCCTCACTAATCCTTATTCCTTCCTCCTCTCCCTCCTTTGTCTTTTCTCTACCCCTAACTTCTTCCCCTATTCCTCCCTGCTCTCTTCCCTTCCATTACCCTCGCCCCTCATCTGCATCCCTCCCTCCCTCCCTCCTCCCTGCCCCCTCGGCTCCCACCCGCCCGCCCTCGCCGTCGTCATCCCGCGGGTGGCGCCAGGCAGACTCCTACGTGGGCGTCGAGGGGTGACAAACGAACAGACGCATAAAATCTTTGGCGAAGAAAAAAACTTTTTTTCTTTTCTTCCCAAAATATTTCTCCTCGTTTCAGAAGATATTTTATTTTCATTTTTATTTTCTTTCTTCTTCTCTTCTTTTTCTTTTGTTTTTCCTTGATTTTCTTCTTCCTCTTCTTCTTTTCTTTTTCTTTTTCTTCTTTTTCTCCTACTCCTTCTCCTCCCTCCTCCTCCTTTTTCTTTCGTACGTGAATTCGAGTTTTATCACGGCAATCTCGTGAAATTTCGTCACGGCAATTCTCAGTGGACAGCATCATTCCCCGTAGCGTCATCGTGTATTTTCCTCTGTTTCGTTCTCATTTTTCCTGGTTTTCGATTCGAAGCAGCGTGGCAAGAAAAAAAACATCTCTCTCTCTCTCTCTCTCTCTCTCTCTCTCTCTCTCTCTCTCTCTCTCTCTCTCTCTCTCTCTCTCTCTCTCTCTCTCTCTCTCTCTCTCTCTCTCTCTCTCTCTCTCTCTCTCTCTCGAGGATGAGGATAGAGCAGAAAGAACAGAATAAGGAGAGAACATGAGGTGCAGGAGGAGGAGGTAGAGGAAAAGGATGAGAATGAGAAGGTGGAAGAGGACGAGAAGAAGGTGAAGGAGGAGGAAGAGGAAGTGGAGGATGAAAAGAAAGAATATAAAGCGGAAGAGGAGGAAAAAAAGGAATATAAGAGCGAGAAGGCACAAACTGAAATACAATAGACAACACGAGGAAACCAAAACAATACAATGGACGACCTGCAACTGGCTCCTTCTCGCTCCTTCACACACACATGCATCTCAATCTATGAAGGGAAACTCTTGACTCATCAACACTCTTCATATCACCTCTTCTCCTCCTCCCTCAACTCCCCTCTTTACTCTATCCTACCATCCCTACTTCCCATCCTAACCCCCTTCTGCATGTATCTCCTCTCCCTTCCCCTCATCTTCCATCTCTTCCTTCTCTTCTTTACCCCATCTTCCTCCCCACTCCCTTTCCCTCTTTCCGTCATCCTCCCTTTCTCCCAATCCTTTCTCTTGCCGCTTATCCCCAACCCCCACCCATTCCCCTACCTGCGTATCCCCATCCCCTCCTCCCTTCAACTTTAGCACATATCCCCTTCTCCTTTGTCACCTCCCCTCCCCCTTCCCCAAATCCTCCCCCCTTCCCTAACCTTCTCCCTCCCCTTCCCCAAGCCCTTTCCCTCCTTCCTTTCCCCAAGCCCGCTCCTCTCCCTTCCCTTTCCCCAATCCTCTCCCTCCCTCCCCTTTCCCAAGCCCTCTCCCTCCCCTTCCCCTTCCAAGCCTCTCCCCTCCCCTTCCCTTTCCCTCCCTTTCCCTCCCGCTCCCCTCCCTCCCCTTCCCCAAGCCCTCTCCCCTCCCTTTCCCCACCCCAAGCCCTCTCCCCTCCCTTTCCCACCCCCCCTCTCCCCTCCCTTTCCCCCACCCCAATCCCTCTCCCTCCTCTTCCCCAAGCCCTCTCCTCCTCTTCCCCTCCCCAAGCTCTCTCCTCCCTTCCCTCCCCAAGCCCTCTCCCCTTCCCCCTTCCCCTCCCTCCTCGTCGCCGGTATACGACCCAAGGCTGACAGACATCCTTGTGGCGATTGAGGAAGAGTGACTGGCCACTCGCTAGTGCAGAAAGGGAAATTTGGAGAAGAAGAAGAATGAAGAAAAGAGGAAGAAGAGAAGAGTAGGAAGAAGAAAAGGAAAGGAGGAGAAGAGAGAAGAAAGAAGAGGATGAAGAGGGGGAGGAGAACAACGTCGACGACGATGGGGAAGACGAGGAAGGATGAGGAAGAGAAGAAAAGGAAAATATGAACTGAGAAACGAGACACAAGAAGAAGAGGCAAGAGCACAGCAGAGGGAGAGAGAGTAACCTACACAAGAGGACTCGCGCATGAAAAAAGGAAAAGAAAAAGAAGAAAGGAGACAGGGAGATAAGACAGGCAGCGTATAACCAGTCCAGTTGCCACACGTGATCACAGCCGATCAAGTGTCGACTCAAGGCTATGAAGAAGCCATCCTCTACCCGACGTCTTCAGAATGGTCATTATGATATTTAACTTGACGCGCCTCGCTGTTAATACAGATACGAAACCTTCCGTAAAATAATAATCAAACAAATAATGAATGAATAATAAGGAATGAATAAACATAACTATGCCAAATTATTGAAAAAAACATAATTACGCCAATTAAAAAAAAAAATCTTATGTTTAGCCTAAACCAAAACATCCACCTTAAACCATCCTGAATTTAAGAAAAGGTCTTAAATGGCGACGAAAAGGAAGAAAAGAGAGGGAGAAAAACCCAGGGCAATATAACCCAAGCGTTTCTCGAGCCAGTGAAAGCATCTTCTTATATTCATGATCATTATCTAAATACACTCTTTTAAACTTTTTTATTTGCAGTCGATAGCGGACCGGGCTATCAACATTTCATACGGATTGCGTATTCATAGCCGCTTTCGATTTCGCATTGCTAAACTTTGCATCCAATGGTACCCTGCGGATAGCCAGCGAATGAAATTGTAGCATTCCACCACATGACGACATTAATGTAATAATTACTGCGACTAATTGTTCACTCTTCGCGTTTCGTTCTATGTTAGATATATGCAAACACGTAATAACATTTCAAAATTATTGCTTCAGATGATATGGATATAGTATATACCCAAAAGGCAATTACTGTTAATAAAAGATATCTTAGGCGAACATCGACATCCTGGCAGCTGCAATAACAATAACAAAAACACTGCTACTACCAACGACAATAATAAGAGTATTACTACTACTAACAACAGTAATACAAATACTAAATAATAATAACAAATCTATTCCTTCACTCTTTCTTCATCTCTCAATCTCCTAATATGTCTGTCTGCCTGTCTGTGTCTGTCCTGCCTGTGTCTGTCTCTGTGTCTCTGTCTCTGTGTCTCTGTCTCTGTCTCTCTCTGTCTCTCTCTCTGTCTCTCTCTCTCTCTCTCTCTCTCTCTCTCTCTCTCTCTCTCTCTCTCTCATCTCTCTCTCTCTCTCTCTCTCTCTCTCTCTCGTCCCTCTCTCTCTCTCTCTCTCTCTCTCTCTCTCTCTCTCTCTCTCTCTCCTCTCTCTCTCTCTCTCTCTCTCCTCCTCTCTCTCTCTCTCTCTCTCTCTCCTCTCTCTCTCTCTCTCTCTCTCCCCCCCCCCCCAAAGAAGATAGACGTCGCACTCAATAGCCCGGAACCGCACTCAACCAGCGCCGCTTTCCTTTCTCACCGACGCTCGTAAACTTGCATAAACACACACTGTCGCCGCGCACT
This sequence comes from Penaeus vannamei, assembly GCF_003789085.1. Classification (NCBI taxonomy): domain Eukaryota; kingdom Metazoa; phylum Arthropoda; class Malacostraca; order Decapoda; family Penaeidae; genus Penaeus; species Penaeus vannamei. The sequence continues at coordinate 400,981 of NW_020868927.1, forward strand.
TGTGTATATATCCGCAGATCATTACGTTAACGACGGATCTGATGTACATAATGGAAAAGCCATGGCCAATGCGGGTGGGCAAGTGTGCAGAGAGGAGAGATAAGGTAGATAGGTGAATTATAGGGAGGAGGAGGAGGGGGTGACAGAGCAAGATGGAAACGGAGACAGATAGATAAAGAGAAAGATAGTGTGAAATATTGAGACATGCACGAAGATAGCCGCAGAGTCAGACAGAGACAATGAGAATGAAAAATAAATAAATATTCTTATATACAGCACTGAAACACAAAGACAGTGAAAGACAGAGAGAGAAAGGTAGAAAAGAGACAGGATGGATTGGACACACCGAGACAAAAAAATAAAAATAAAATAAATAAATAAATAAATAAAAAATAAATAAAAATAAATAAGAATAAATAAAATAAAACAAAGAAGCAAAAGCCATTCTCCTTGAACTCATTGTTACGCTCAACGAGGGGAAAACACGAAAGAGGGAAAAGAAAAGAAAAACGAAAGAGAGAGGAAAAATTATGAAAAAAAAAATAATGAAATCGGAGAATATATGAATGAAGGAGAACCACGCAAAAAACACACAAGAGATCAAGTCAAACCCAGTGCGACAGCGTAAGATTCTGGACAACCTCGGCGCCACAGCAAACCACCGTAATAACCGTGGATAAAGTTGGCAGCACCGGCGACCACCCAGGCCACCCAAACATCCGCCACCACCAAGACCAACAACCTGCAAAACCAACCAGCCAGCGGAGGGGAGAGGCAACCCGTACACAATGCCCCCTCCCTTCCCCTTCTCCTACCCACTCCCGCCTTTCCCCAACCCCTCCCTCTCCCCTTCGCCTTACCCCCTCTCACCTTTCCCCGACCCTCTCCTTCCCCTACCCCACCCCTTCCCCTACCACTTCCACCTTTCC
>NW_020868927.1:406909-411909 GCF_003789085.1 Penaeus vannamei
CGCCGCTCTGCCAGCCTGCTTGCCTGCCCTTCGACCGCTGTCTTGACACCGCTAAAACAGCAATGGTGGACAGTTGTAAGGTAAATCGCCGTGGCTCCCGAGCGGTCAATACGGATTGTGCAGTAATAAATGGCGACAGCCGCGGTTACGTTGCCATCATTCGCGCGCGAACGGCACCGCGCGGTCAACCTCCCTGCCCCCCTTTTCTCCCCCACAACAACAACCCCTCCCTGTTCTCTCCCTGCCCCCTCCCTCTCCACGGGGCCGTAGCTCATTCTAAAGCTATTGCAGTATCCATGTGTGTACTTTGCTAGCAATCGTTATCCCTTTCGCTCTTTCTATTCTTTTGCTCTCTGTCTTATTCTCTTCTCACTTTTTGCCTCCTGCCATCATTATCAGTTTCTTCCTCCTCCGTCTACTAGAACCTTTTAGCCTACTCCTTGAACCTATTCCTCTTCCTACAATTTCCTTGCTTCCTCCTCCTCCTCTGCCATCCCTCTCCCCCCCCCCTTCCCTCCTTTTCTATTCGGAGCCTGAGATTCGCCCCCTGTTCCTAAAACTGGGTCTCACATCCGTCCGTCCCATCTCCCCTTCCCTCCACCACCCCCTCTCCCCATCCCCCATCCCCTCCCATCCCCCTCCCCCTCCCCGACCCCCCGAAGCCAGCGTGCGGGGGAGCTTGAGAAAGGTGTCTCGCCTCTCTTGCAATATCGAACCCGACACTAGGTATCCAAAATAGTATCCCTGACTAACCCCTCCCCTTCTCAGCCCCCCTCCCCCCTCTCTTCCCCTACCGTCTCTCCGGAACACATTGGAGGGGTTTTGTATTTTTGTTTCTGCCTCTGTCTGTGTCTCTCTTCCGCGCCCCTCTACTCTCCTTTCCTCTCCTCTCTTTTTCTCTCCTTTCTTTCACTCTCTTCTCCTCTCTTCTCGCCTTTCTTCTCCTCTTCTCTCCTCTTTCTCGGTCGATTATTTCTGTCGTGTTGTGTCTGCTTGTCTTTCTGCCCGGCTGTCTCACTTTCCTTTTTCATATCTTTACCATATTTGTCTTATTCTCACCTTTCTTCATCTCTTTTTCTCTCTTTCCAATCTTTCTCGACCGTAACAATAAGATTAATATCCACACATACAAATAAAATCGCTCACACATACACATATAATTCAGTCATACACACACCTAAACTTACACATACAGCTCACATCCACATACATATAAAACTCACTCCCACATTCATAGATGCATAAACAACGCACACGCTAAGCATACAGCCAACACAATACACATACAACCCCAAAACACACACATGCCCGCCACCGACGGCCGAAAGCGACATCGATATCACTTTTAATATTTCACTGTTTGTCGAATGCTCGACCTTTGACCTTCTCCGGGAGCGTGGCTTTCAACATCTAACTTCCTGGGGGATCTCGCAACTTCCCTAAGAATTGTCGGAGAAAACGTTCCTCGACGGGAGATAAAGTGATGGTGAAAAAATAAGTATATATAGAGATGCATGCTACGGGGTTGGAAGGCGGTCTTTGTTTAATAGTGTACTTGCAAATGTATGGGTGGTGGTGACAGCGGTAATGGTGATGATCATGATAATAATGGTCACGGTGGTCATGTTCAAGATAATGCTGATGGCGATAGTGACAGTGATGTATGGTGTTGTTGGTGTGATGATGATGATGGTGATGACGATGACAACGACGGCGACGATGATGGTGTCGGCGGGTGCGTCGACGGCGATAATGACAAAGTCGAATGCGACAACGCTGATGATAAGATCTTGCAAGATAAGGGAGCTTCCAGCGAAAAGGAGACAACAGCCGAGCGACCTTCATTGATCTCTCAGCGAGTTAAGAAATTATTTAAAGTGAAAGCTCTCGACGCTCTTTCTTGAGATCCCCGAAAACGTCTCCGAGTTGACGCCCGTGCAACAGATGCCCCTCTGCGCTCCCTTGCAGACTCGAAATCCACCCACAGAACACGCATACATCTACAAAGCAACAGTACATACGGTGGTCCTCTGCATAAAAACCCAACAACCCCACACTACCCGAAATTTGAACTTGCAACTTTAACAGCGAAGTATTTGACCTTAAACTACCTTGAAAGTATACGAAGAAAAAACTTAACTGGACAGCAAAATAAGAAATTTAAATGAGCGTTAAACAACTTCAACGAATTTTAACTCTAAATAACACTTAAACCAACAGGCTGGCCAAGATAGCGAGGGGAGGGAGGAGGGGGAGGAGGGAGGGAAGAGAAGGAAAGGAAGAGAGTGAGGAAGACAGGGAAGAGGAGAGGGAGAGAGGGAGGGAGAGGAAGCGGAGAAGGGAGAGAGGGGGAAATGGAAGAGGGAGGGAGGGAGAGAGAGAGAGGCGAAAAAAGCAGGAAGGGAAAGGAGGTAGAGAGAGCGAAGAAAGGAGAGGGAAGCGAAGGATTTAAAACCTCGACCCAACCATTTTCCATGAAAGAGAGAAGGAAAAGGTAAAGAAAAGGGCATAAAAATCCGGTCAACACCAACAACAAATTCGATAAACGCTGAGTGGTGTGTGTGTGTGTGTGTGTGTGTGTGTGTGTGTGTGTGTGTGTGTGTGTGTGTGTGTGTGTGTGTGTTGTGTGTGAGAGAGAGAGAAGAGAGAGAGAGAGGAGAGAGAGAGAGAGAGAGAGAGAGAGAGAGAGAGAGAGAGAGAGAGAGAGAGAGAGAGAGAAGAGAGAGAGAGAGAGAGAGAGAGAGACATACAGAAATAGATGAGACAGAGAAAAAAGACAAAAACAGACAAGAGACAAAGAAACGAGAAAGAAAAGAGAGACAGAGAGAGAGAAGACAGAATATCAAGAGAGACGCGAATGAAGAAAGAAACAAAAAAAAAGACAACCACTGCGAGGGCAAGACCGCCCCCGTAACAGCTGCTTCTGAAGGTGACGGTTGGAAATACACCAGGTCAGGGAGGAGACAAGAGAGACGGATGGGGGGGGGGGTGAGGGGGGCGAGACGGTAGGGAAGGAGGGGGCGAGAATGGATGGGGAGAGGGGGGAGGGGGGAGGGGCGGGGGGGGGAGGGAGAGGGGGGGGACGGGGGGGGAGAGGGACGACGGGAGGGGGAGAGGGGAGACGGGGGGGGAAGGGGAGACGGGGACGGGAACGGGGGGGAGAGGGGAGACGGAAGGGGGAGGAGACGGGGAAGGGGGGGCGGGGAGTGAAGGGGGGAGTTAGTAAGGAAGAGAGTGGCCAATCCAAAGCAGAGGAAGAGAAAAGAAAAGAAGCCGCGGGAGAGAAGCAAGCGGAAGAAAGAGAGCGAACGGGGGAGAGAAAGAGAAAGAAAGAGGAAGTGAGAGAGAGTGAAAGACATTAGGCAAGAAAGGAAAAAAGGAATAGATAAGGATAACAGGATCGAAGACAGAAGAAAATTAATGAAGGAAACTGAACTACAGATAATTGGAGGAAGCGGCGTATGGAGAAAGAGGTGAGGGAAAGAGAGATAGAGCAAATGAGGAAATGAGGCCTTTTAAACCCAATTCTTTCTCCTGCCTTCTCTTCTTCCTTCTTTTCTTACAATCTCCTTTCCCTATTCTGTACATTCTTTTGTCACTATCTATCTCTCAATATTACTCTCTCCTCTTCTTCATTCTCTCTCTCTCTATCTATCCTTTCCCTCGACATATCCTCCTCCTCGTATACCTCTTCCAATTCCTCCCTCTCTCCTTCTCCCTTCCTCCCTTTCCCTCTCCACCTTCCTTTCTCTATCTCCCTCTCCCTCTCTCCTTCTCTCTCACCCTATCCCTCCGCTCTTTCTCCTTCTTCCTCTCTCTCTCATTCTCCCCTTCCCCTCTCCCTCTCCCCCTTTCTTTCTCCTTCCCTGTCTCTCTCTCTATCCCCTTCCCTGCCTCTCTCCCCTTTCTCTGTCTCTCTCTTTCTCCCTCCCTCTTCTCCCTCTTTCTCCTCCTAATTACCTCTCTCTCTCTCTCACCTCCCTCCTCTCTCTTCTCCCCTTCCCCCTCTCTCTCCCTTCCCCCCACCCCCTCCTTCTCACCTCTGCAACGTCAGGAAATTGTCGCGAGTTCTGCGGTCGTCGAGCCGGGTGGGGGTGGGACCCAGGGGGAGGGGGGGCTTAGTAGACAAAGGGGTTTGTGTATGTGTAAGAGGAAGGGAGAGGGGACGTGGGAAGAGGGAGCGGAGGAGCGGCTAATCAAGAACCTGACAAACACATCTCGTTTTAGATACTTTTTCCTCCTCCTTCTTGGTTGGGGAGGTTTGAAGGGAAGGGAAGAAGGGAAGGAGAAGTGGGAGCGAAGGGAGGGGGGAGGGAGGGAAGGAAGGTGTGAGGGAAGTGGGGGAGTAGGGGAGGGCAAGAGAGGAAAAGAAGGTAGAAGGGCGAGGATAGTGGAACACAGGGAGAAGGAGCGAAAAGAGGGAAAGGGGAAAGGGAAAGGAGAGGATGAAAGGGAGAAGTTAGGGGAGGAGGGAATAGGGAGGGAGACACTGCACCATATGCCAATTCAACGAAATCCTTTTGAATCGAATTAAATAACCTACAAACTAATCTTCCACATCACCTTATTTCCAATCCCGTAGAAACCATCCGACGCTCCATAAAACTTACCTGTAAAAGAAAAGAAAGAAAAAAATTAATTACACAAATTTAAAAAAACGCATATACAGACATCCACACTCACTTTAAAACAGAAGACAAACATCAATCACCAAAAACAAACAGCGAAATTCCCAAAAGAAAAAAAAATACAAAGCCAGAGAATAAACACAGCTGTCAACCCGGTAGTAAAAATCCATTAATCCGCTTTACTGTCTAAATACGAAACATATCAAAATCGCCAATAAAGCCCGGTGACAAATGTATCTAAATACCGATGCGATGTCTGACAAATTCTTCGGATTCTTGAAATTCAACTTCAGCATCGAGACCAAAACTTGGGAAATGAGCTAACGAATAATACTAGGAAAAAAAAATTATTATAAGCACACTGTTGCTAAT